>JANHFX010029486.1:132180-171181 GCA_027560015.1 Chloroceryle amazona | reverse complement strand
TGGACTTTCTGGAAAAGCAAACATTAGAACCCCTATTTTCCTTGGTTGCATTAATTGTATTAAACATGCTTCTGATTCTACCTTACCCTTATCTGTGGCTTTGAATGGTTTATGCTAACCTCTCATTCTTCTCTTATACGTTATTGTGGAATCAAAATTGAGTGCTGTGGCCAAGTGGCTACAGACAGCAATGAATGACATGTGTAGGTATATACTTCTAGAACTTTTCTGTTGTGTAAAAATATATGGAGAGCCTTGAAAGACTGAGATGTTACCTGTATTGCTGTGTAATAATAAAAACCCTGGAATTGTTTTCAGGTTGGTGAAAATCCATGGGTTTTTATTTAAAAGGAAGTAAACCCTTTGAACTTACCTGTGAATCCTATGAAATAGTCTCAATGATGTTTCAGTAAGGTATATGGATTGTTCCCCAAGTTCAGCCTCTAGAGATGCAGAGTGCAGTGTTTCAAACAGAACAGAAATTACAGACTATTTTTACTACAGTGATTCTAAACATATATATATTAGAACATTCAAAAAATAAATCCTCACATTTATTGTTCCATATTTATTATTTTGTTTTGGTTTCAGATTTAGTTGTATGTGTTCTGGATTTCATTGTCTCACATGAGAGAAAACAGGAAAAGGAATATGCAAACCCACTGATTCTGAGGCAATCTACTAATGTAGATAATAATAGTGGTACTTTTAATTATTAATTTAAAGTGAATAAAGTGCATTATTTAACTCTATGATATTCATAACATATATAGATTTAGATGTCACTGTCTTCTTAAATTATGGAATATGATCCAAATCCATTGAATCAACAGAAAAATATCTGCAAGGTTTCTTTGGAACATATGTTATAGATTAGACATATGGATATTAATTGGATCAAAATTAAGGAAAATCACTTAGACTATCAATATTAATCACCATCAATTGGTTTAGCATAGAATCACATTTCTTTAAGTAAACTTCTCTCTTGACCTCACAGATTCTGGCAGTTTCAAATTTTAAATAGCTCTAAATCATTTAATCAATATTATTAGAGCAGAGAATACTAAATCCACAGAAACCAAAGAAGCAGCTAGGATGATAACTGGTCATCCAGATGTATAGAAACCAGATTATTGGCTCTTCTGTATGTCATCGTGTATCATTCAATGAATATAATATACAGTCTCAAGGCTCTGAATAAAGTAGCCTCAATAAGTGAAATGTTAGCCTTCTTTAAATGGATAACACTATTCCTACAAGCTTCAAGACATCTGAATTTTACCTTACCTTTCATATGTCATCCCTCTCTTTAAAAAAAAAGAAAAGCATAAACCCAAAATGGAGATCAAGTATGTTCATATTTGTAAATATATTAATTATAAACATTGCAAGTTTTAAATTTAAATGCAAATTATTCCTTGCCCACTATATCTTTCTAGTTCTAGTGCCACTCACGGATATTTGTTGCTAATTCCATACTTTATAATTCCAAACTTTATATGTACTTAAAAAATTACCTAGGACAGAGATCAGGTTAGAATAAACATTTTCTACTGTGACATCATCGCCACAATTGATTAGACTGACCAAACATAACAGCTACCTTCCAGCTCTTTTGATGTGAATGAATACCTAATCCAAAACATGTTCAATACCACATCAAGCAGCAGAAAATATACTCTATGGTATAAGAAAAAAGTATCGATCAAATTTCAAAATGCCATAAAGAAAAATAACCTGAATAAGAACTCTTCCTTGATTAATGATAAGAATTTCAGTGAAAGACGATGACATATATTTTCCAAATATCAATGACAAATAAGAAAAAACAAACAAACAACAAAATATCAAAATAAAAACCCAACCAAAACTAACAAATCCATCTCTTTGAAAACTTTTAAGAAAATAAAAAGATTCCAAAATTAAATATCAATGCTATGTTTACGTAATAAATCTTTCTCATGTGCTGTATTATTTATCAAACCATAGGGGAAAAGACTAAGGCATCTTTAAAAATCTTGATAGCTACTAAAGAATGCAAAACATCTTTGTCCATGAGTTCCATAACACTTCACCTAATTATCTAAATAATAATAAGAATAATAATAGATAATAAAGCTGATAGAATTAGAAGGTGTGAATAAATTATGGATTACATCTGGCAACAATCAAAAAGGCACGTAAATAAATTTACTAATTATACATTAAAAAATTATAATAACCTAATTTAATAGTGCTTTCTTATTTATACCAGCTATCCCTCTGAGGCAAGTGGAAAAAAGTGTTCCTGAATTAATTGAAGTGTGATAGGCGAAAATAAATTGAAGCCGTTTGGAAATCACACTTCCTTTTGTATAGAATAACATGATTCTCTCTCTCTCTGCCTAAATCTTCCAGTAGTGTCTCAGATTTAAATTCTGACATTGTTCAAAATGGAATTGGGAGCTTATTTTAATTTTTACTCCTTTTGAAAAATTAATGTAAAATAAAATTCAAAGTGAGAAATTAATTCAATTTGGATATTCTGCAATTCCTTTTCTCACAAATACAATATTTGCTTTGAAATATTTAACAAATTTTTAACCCTACAACACAGAAAACTAGTTTAGCTAAAGAAAATCCATTCAGAAGTTTTCACTGCCTTCTCTAAATAGCTTTCACATGGAAATAAAATACTCCATTAAAGAAATACTAAAACCTGACTTCAAAGCAATATGCTAATATTTTTATAGAAATAAAAACGAGACTGTAATACACCTGATATAATGGAATTTATGTCAAGATATACTTAGAAATATTTCAATGTTTAATATTGTATAGCAATGAAGTATCAAGAATGAAAAAATAAATTAATCTTAAGATATCATTTTTTATTATTATTATTTAAAACTGGTTAATTCATCTTGTATTAACTTTTCTATGGTACCTTTATCTGCTCATTAACTGTGATGAAATGTCTCTGGCTTTCACCCTTTAAAAATATATATTTACATATCTGTTTATATCTTCTTGTATTTCTGTTCATGGAATTGGGTTTTTTTTTGTTTACTTTTGTAAGTACTAAAACCTTGCTTTACAGAAAAAAAAATAAATTAAAAATACAGTAACTTTATAACAAAGACATTTTTTTTTCATCCTCTTCCCCATTAAGATTTTCAACAAAGCTTTGGATGACCATTATGCAAAAGTCCTAGAAGGATATTGTCTATCATTGTGAAGTTCCAATTCAAAGATTATTTTATACACAACAAAGAAGAAATCTTTTGCCAGAAAATAAATAAATAAAATGTGATTGTGGCAAACAGTTTTGACTTCCTTTTGTGCAACGAATACAGAACTAAAAGGAAAGGTAATTGGAAGGCCAGTAAAAAAAAAGGAATAAATAAAATAGTCTATTGACTGTCTCTGCTTTAATATTTCAGACGATTAGAGATGGAAGGTATTCCTTCTTTGACAGCAATCATGTTCAAGCTGTCATCATCCAAGTCAGCAATTTCATCACTTCAGAGCAAATACATCATTAGAAAAAAAAGGGGAAATCATCCTGATGAACCACTTAAAAAACTCCCCCAAATCAAACCCTCTTCAAGTATCAAAAAAGCCTGATCTTCCTTAAATATGTACGGCCTACATTTTATAGTTTTTCAATGCTGAGGGAGTTTCCAGTAGGATTGTAGATCGAGAAGATCTTTGTTCTCAGTAATAAAATATGCTGCTTACATAAGTTTATTATCTAAAGTAATAAGTGTCAAAGCAATTTAATACCAAATAAGCATGAACTGGTAAACAAAGGGTAGGAGGGTTTTTTTGGTTGGAGTCTTGGTTTTTTTTGTTTGTTTGTTGTTTTTTTTTTTTGGTTAGTTGTTTTGTTTGTGTTTTGTTAGGTTTGGGGGGTTTTGTTTGTTTGTTTAAATAATTGTTTAATAGTTTAACAGTTTATTTAATTGTTTCATTGTATTAATATCACATAACTATTAAAATTACTTTCCTATAGAAAAGGGAGACAAAGTTATTTGAAGCTCAATTTCTTTTTATTTATTCTTTGATGTTAAGAAGATAAAATTTCTGGATGATGTCACTAATTGGTAATCAGGAAATCGGACATACCAGAGTCTGAAAAAGAAATTGTTTCATACTTTCTTACATGCATTTATACAGTATCATCATTTTTATGTTTTTTTTAAAAAGAAATAAAAAAAAAAAAGAGAGAATAGAAAAGTAGTGGAAAATAAGTTTTTTTTAAAAGATGATTACAAAGCTAATTAAGAAAACTTAACAAAATACTACCTGCCTCAATTCATGTTGAAAAATTATTCAGTACCAATGGTAACTGTTTACAGACATGACTGAGAGTATTTGGTACTGAATTTCTGACTGTAAGCTTGTTGAAGCTGCGTCACAGTTTAGGGTCAGGGCAGCCCCTTAGACCCGTAACAGCTGCTCTCTGTTAAATCCCCTCCCTCCCCAAAGGGGAAGAGAAAGGGAATAAGGGGGAGAGACTTAGCTATTAGAAAAGGGAACTAGAACGGCTTTAATGAAAATGAAAATATTAATAATAAAAATGGAATATATACAAATACATACAAAACCAGTATCTGAACCACACCTCCCATTACGACAATTATGTCATCCTCACCACCGATGCTCTTAAACAGACACCAGTAGAGGCCCAGACTGGGCTGAGCAGCAGACAAGAGTTGTGTTCAGGAGCTGGATTCTGGTACTGGATTCAGGAACACACAGATCAGGATCAAAGGCAAATGGACAGAGTATCCCTTGGATGACAGCTATTGAAGATGGGAGGAAGAAACCCTAACACAACCCAAGCTGGGCCAAGCAGGGGCTTGATCCTCCTGAACCCTCAGATTTATACTGAATATGGTGTATATGGGCTGGAATCCCTCATTGGTCAGTTCAGGGTCATCTGCCCTGGCCACTCCTCCCTGCATGTGCTGCCTTTTTCTTTCTGCACCCTCAAATGTGGTACACAGCAGTGGCCTTGGTCTTCACACCGAGCCTTGGTACTGACTCTAAACATGGGGTGTTATCACTGCTAGGAGCAGGCACTGCCTGTGAAAACAGGCTGCTAACTTTGGACAGTGCAGGGAGCTAGAGGAACTGAGCTGAAAAGTAAAATCACTGAACAGAATTAGTTCTGTTCTCACTCAGACTCGGACAAGATGATGGACAGATCATGTTCAATTTCAATCATAAGATACACATTCAGGCACAAAAGCATATGGACCAGAAATGGACAAACCCTGGCCAGTTTACGCGAATATTTGTTGGTTCTGGAACTCTGTTATGCTTCTTCAACACAGGGAAAAATCCTGGTGAAACCTTGCAAATCACAATTTTAGGAACTCTAAACTGGTAATCTTCTCATTATTACTAATTACTGCTTCTCAAAATCGCAGCTCAGGATGTTTATTTGTTGCTTTTCATAGTAAATTACTCTTCAACTTATTCTGACAGTCTATGAAGCTCTGGATTCTTGTAAGGGGATCCCAGCTCCGACTAGCTGATACAGCTTCCTATCTAGGCAACTTCCAATGCATAGCTCTGGGGTCAATCTTTGGGTAGTCGGATTTGCCTGTCCCACTTTGTCCCCTGTAGGACTCCTTTTGCGGAGTCCACTACAGACTCTGCTTGTAACTGGACATCCTTTGATCTTTGATGCAAGTAAGGCCCTTTGCCTGACTCTTTGTATCTTTTGTGAGTTCGTTTCCTGCTTTCAAAATAAGCTCATGTGAATTTAGCTAGGAAGGTGTTGGAAGGGCTATTTCATGAAAGCTAAATTTTTATGTACATATCTATGATATCAGAAGGTACTGACATAAAAAGGCTCCTTCCTCTTTCTTACCTTAGCCTTATTCTGTAGGAAATTACTTGAACTGATTTCCCTGTTTTCTTTCTTTTCATGAAGATCCAAGAAACGAGTTCTAGTCTTTCTTCCATCACATTGCTGTTTCCCCAAGTCAGATTTGGTCATGTTAATATCAAAGTTGAGTGAACAACTGCCATATAAAATTGCTAACTAATTCCCTTACTGCTTAGGCAGGTGTCATTGGAGATGAAATGTGACAGTAGCTATTTACAGGGAAACTGTAAAGGGGAACCTTATTTTTTAAAAGACCGTGAGACATTAATTTCATACTATAGTGTTTCATCAGTATGTTTGCTTAAAGGTCTTTCAGACTTGAGGGACCATTCCTGACCATTCATTTCCAATAGTAATTTGGAATCTGTATACATAAAGCTGGGCAAAGGAGTTCAAAGGTTCCTGAGTTTCTGCTTTTTTTTTTGCTTTTTTTTTTTTTTAACCTAGATCCATTTATTGATAAAGTATTGTCATGGAATTTTATGCTATGCAAAAAGGAGAAAGTAGACTTTTTATATGAACTTTGGCATGGATGCTTTCTTTCAAACTTCTGTGACAGAGGACTCAGAAAGTCAGTTGTCATTGATGGTTTTGTGATCTCTTGCATGTTCTCTGTTCTCCTTTGCATAAAACTTGTAAGACTTTATGAAGATCTGTATCATGAAAAATATCATTATCTAAATATTATGATGTTATGCTTACAATATCATAATGTTTCACAATCTTATCGTATGTTGTGAAATGTGAACAGCAGCTAGATGACTTTCAATTTCCTCCATTTTTCCATGCCTTAGACAGATTAAAGGTTAATTAATTCACATCTGACTCCTAACTGTTTTTTCAAAACTGCTTGATTAAATCAGACTCTTACATTTGTTTATCTGCCTTATATTTGATCTGGATAAACAACTAAATTTTCAAAAGTGGGAGAGTACTGAAAATAAGACAACATCAGATTAGCAAATGAAGCATTCTGTCTTTTTTTTTTTTTCTCCTGGTAATAGACAAGATGAGCTGTGTGTCATGGTAATAAATTGTGTTAGAAGATTAGCAATTATTAAAATTTATTTCTCAAGCCAATGTATTTCAGGTAAAGTGGAATAAGGTAAAACATGTTTTCTAATTCATTGTTTTTTCTTTCCACTCTATTTCTAGTATCATTATTATTATTATTATTAATGGTTTATCACATATTGGAAGCATTTTGTGAAAAGAATGGCAAATTGAGTTTCTACTTGGCTCTTTTCAGAACAGTCTTTGTCTTTCAGATGACCATAAGCCCTTGCACACATTTTAGATACATTCAGTCCATAAGACAAAGTTTATTACAAAGTATTCATAATTTACCATGTTAAAGTTGTTTGGGATGGAACTCGTACTGATCTCAATAATTCAGGTATGCCATACTTGATTCTCACATGATTGTGTGGTTATGATTGTTACTCTCTCTGTTAATTGAATGAATTCCTCGCAAGATTGCCTTCTAATTCTTGGCCTAATTAAATAAAAAGTAAAAGACTTCCTTTTAGATTGTTTTCCATTATCTGAAATCTGAAAAATGCGTACTTAAAAATCCATGATAAAAATATTTTCCTCTTTTGTACAAACGAAATGGCTTGTGGCTTTTTGTTTCTGGAAATAGAATAAATTAATGCCATGCCCTCCCCAGAACTGCCACTCTAACACATTATTAGTCTACACATGCAAAAAGAAAGAAACCTCTGTTTGCTTATAATTCTATGTGATAAAGAAATTTGCAGAAAAAAAGAATATACTGAAAAATATGGTGCATTTTTTTAGAGTTTTAATGCACCAAAACAAAGTTTTAAAGGTTCCAAACAAACCAGAGGGAAGAATTCCAGGTTTTACTGTTTCTGACTACATCATTCCTGGCTCTACTCTGAGTGTCATTTCCAACCATACCTCCTAAACCAACAGAAGGCCAACCTTTAAATAACACCGGCGCTGTCTGCAGCCAATTCATATGAATGCATAGGCAGAGAAATGCCAAACCAAGTGGGCTTCAGACTGGTTCCAGACATTTTTCCTGTCTATTTTCTCTCAATGCATTGGCAGCTTTTTCTCTTTCTTCTCTTTTCCATTGCTGTTTTGTGACACATAGTTACCAGCAAGTTGTAGGTTGCCATACAGTCACTTCACACAGGGACTCATCTAGGGCACCATACACCAGATCAGTCCATTCACACGTGCCAGGTGGTGGTTTATATCCTCCGGGGCTGTGAAAGTGAAATTATGGGATACTCATCAGGCTACTCCTGGGGTGTCTAGCCTCTCCCCCAAACATCTCAACTTAACGTCATGGGGAGGTGGTTGTCATATGTCTCAAAATTTGGTTTTTTCTTGACTATTGGTACTGTTCTGCATATATAATAGTATTTACCACTTCCAACCTGTCTTGGAGAGCCTCCTCACTCACCCCTTTGAATGGGCCAGATGATCACTCCTGCAGGGCTGCTTCAGGGAGGTGGGACATGGTGTTATTATGAAGATCAGATCTCTTTACAATTTCCATTGTTTCTCAGTGGCATTTTAATAAAAGCAAATGAATTCTTGTTTCCCAACTCCTTCCACTAGTAACACATAGCTAAACAAACAGGAGTGGGCATATGAGCATCTAACAGGTCATTCAGGAGCAGTGTTGAACTGTGAGAGATGAGAGCTGCATATACTATACTCATTTCTCCTTTCAAAGTGGAAATGCTTGAATCTAGCTGCTCACTGGATAGAAAAAAATCAGGCATATGCATGCATTTGGGGAGGCGGGGGATGAGAATGGCAGCAGAGAATAATTCCAGGTAAACTGTAGTGTGACAAAACCAGCTCCAGCTCCCTACTGTGGATCAGATAAATACCACTAAAATAACACAATGAGTGGTGGATGAGGAAAATACAAGGGCCGTGAATAAGGCTCTATCAAGTCTTGATAAGTATCCTATTGTTACAGTAGCATTCTGCAGTATCTAAAAACTCCATTGATCTGCTTTTCTAGAACAGTTCTGTAACACACAACAAGAAAATGTTACCAAATCTACTTCACTTATTCATCAATATTTCTAGATTTTAGAGACAACTTTTAAAGTTGTTTATGAAAAAGACCAAAACATCTTGCTGATTCAAAAAAAACCAAACCAAACCAAAACCATAAATTTATTTATTTATTTATCCATTAATTTATTAGTTCCCTATGAAGAATACCATGGCTATATGTTTTCCCAAGGG
Organism: Chloroceryle amazona; assembly: GCA_027560015.1. Taxonomy (NCBI): domain Eukaryota; kingdom Metazoa; phylum Chordata; class Aves; order Coraciiformes; family Cerylidae; genus Chloroceryle; species Chloroceryle amazona. Next base: position 162,057 of record JANHFX010029486.1, on the reverse strand, counting down.
ATGAAGTGCCAGGCAATATAGATAAACTGGCAGGATCTTGGTCTTCCTGAAATTCTTTGTACTTGTAAACCTGATTTAAAATTGATAAAGCTTGCTACTTGGAAACCACCACTAAGGAAATGATGATTTATCATTTGAGGTGGATCTAAGGTTCATCCATGGCAGGCCATGCATAAGAAAAGACATAATTTTTTTACCAAGATACTCTCCACCAAATAGAAGAGAACACTACAGAGATTGTCTGCAAATAAGATATATTTTATAAAAGTGAGAGTGTTTTAGATGCTATTTTCCTTTGTCTTTCTCATTTTGAGAAGAGCTCTTTGAAGTTGATCAGATTTGCTGACCTACAAAGTAGCACAGAAAGCATTACAGAAAGAGACTTTTCAATAAAAAAATTAAGACGGCTTTTAAGGAGTGTTTTCCATCATATTAATATAGTTAGACTCATAGAATCATTAAGGTTGAAAAAAACCTCCAAGATCATCAAGTCTAGCCTTCTACACAACACCTCCATGACCATTAGACCATGTCCCAAAGCACCTCATCTACACATTTTTTTAACACCTCCAGAGATGGTGACTCCACTACTTCCCTGGGCAGCCTGTTCCAATGCTTAACTACTCTTTCAGTAAAGAAATTATTCCTACTATCTAATCTGAATTTCCTCTGGTGCAACTTGTGGCCATTTCCTTTTTTTCCTGTCAGTAGTTAGGAGAAGAGGCCAACACCAGACTCACTAACAGCCTCGTTTCAGGTGGCTGTAGATGGCAATAAGGTCTCCTCTCAGCTATCTCTTCTTCAGACTAAAAATTCTCAGTGTCCCCAGCCTCTCCTCTTAAGGCTTGTTCTCCAATCCCGTCACCAGCTCTGCTGCTGTACCCACTTCACCTCAATGTCCTTCTTGTACTGTGGTGCCCAAAACTGGACACAGTGCTTGAGGTGTGGCCTCACTAGTGCCAAGAACAGGGGCACAATCACTTTCTTTTTCCTCCTGGCCACAGTATTTCTGATACAGGCCAGGACGCTGTTTGCCTTCTTGGCCACCTGAGCATACTGCTGGCTCATGTTCAGCCAGCTGCCAACCATCACTGCCAGAAAATAAAAAAAACTAAAAAAAAATGCTTCTTGTTAAAGATTTCCTCCTCTTCAGGAGTCAGTTTGATGTCCTTCTTGCATACAAAGGGAAAGGCATAGTGGGCTTTGTACCACTGCTGGTATGGAGCGCTGTCAATAGAATGATGCAATTCTTCACCGGGGTCTTTGTCCACACCATTTTATTGTTGGAAGCATTGTAGGTGACATCAACGATTCTGGATTTGTGAGTGCAACATTCTGATATACAGAAGAAGTGGCCAACATTCAACTGAAGGTTATGGTACTTATTTCCACCTTGAACCATCACTGTATGAATTCATCACAGGCCAACTTTAGTGTTGGCAGGAGGATGCCCCAACTTCCTCTTCTTGTGGTAGAGCTTCCTCTTGCTCCCAGTTCTGTGATGCTTGTGCCAGTTCCCCTGGGAGATACCCATGGTGCAGCACTGATGTAGCCATTTTCATTTATTTACTTTAGTCTTGAAATTGTGAGACTAGAAAGTACATTTTTGGTTTCATATCTGACATCAGAACAAAACAACAGATTCTCTTGAAACAATTTCTGGGAAATTTGAGATCTAGGCTGTAGTTCAGAAAATACTTATAATGTGGGATCACTCAAATGAGGAAAAGGACACTGATTTGGGAAATCTGTATTGTCTTGTTAGGTTCTGATTACTGCTCTTCCCAGAAATGATGCTTCTGCTTCCACTCTGAATTTGTACCCCTCTCTGGACTGTTTAACTGCAGAAGAATTTTCTCTGAAAAAACAATAACCTGAAGACTTTCTAAAGATATCCTGTAGACCTTTAGTTTTTGGAATAGGAGGAACAAGGTCAAAATGCCCAGAAGGGATATGTTAATGAACTGATTCAGGCTGAGGTTGTCAGAATTGCTTTGTTGGTGCATTGCAGCAAACATATTTATGGTGTAAGTTTTTCGTTAGTGAATGTACACATTTCATCTTCTAGAGTTGTACAAGGACAGTCAATGTGATAATTAAAAGAAATGGTACTACTGTTATTAGGTGGAACAAAAACCTCTTAGTAAACACTACATTTGTCCCATTTATCCTTTGATTTCTTTCTGATAAATTTAATGACCTTTACCATTTATGCAACAGTGAGATGTGTAACTTACCAATTCAAGGTAGCATTTTGCTATAACAGAAGCTTAATAAGTATTGTGTCTCAGAATGCTGTAAAACTTAGATGTATATTTTGCTACACATAAAATGTGTAGCGTTGAACTTATGTTTATAGGATGCAGTTTTGAAATGTGTAGATTACTTAGATGACTGGAGAAAAGTCAGCAAATATTTTAACTGCAGGTATATCAATGAAGGTACATAGTTAACTTTAGATCCTAAATCGCTCCTTTGAAATGGTGAAATATCATCAATTATCACTAGAAAGGATATATTGGTTCACAGGCTCTTTTCTCAGTATCACTGGTATAAAAAAATTCTCCAGAAGTGGATGAGGACTTACTTGTCTGTATGAGAACTGAAGTCATTAGTGTTATATTCTTCTTAATTCAAAAACATTACCTTACATTTTCTTCAAATCCTTCAGATGCTGCATTTTTGCATTAGAAATATATGGTTCTTGTAGCTACTTCAAAATTTCACAATATCTTGACCCTTTCCTTATTTAAAACATTCTTCCCCAACATTCTAGCTACTATTTAATCAATTAATGTGGTTTTTTCAAACAACAGATAAATTCTAAGTCGATATTAAAGAACGACAAAAAATTTCTACAGGAGTGATCAAATGCTAGAACAAAGATATAGTGGAAGCTCCAGACATAGTCATACTCAAAACCTGACTAGGTATAAGCCTGAGGAACCTGATCTAACACCGACGTTGACTCTAACCACGTAAGTGGCCCTGTGCTGACCAGAGCATTGAACCAGATGACCTCCAGAAGTGCAGAGTGTCTCAACAAAAGAGCACTAGTATATCAACACACTCCTACAGCCTGTAGGTTAATATGCAACTCACAGAAAATGGATTTTGTCCTGTTCTTAAGAGGCGATTGCCATATTAAAACCCATCATGGGATTGCACTAGATAGTAGCTATATTAATATGCACAAATGGAGAGGGAGGTAACTAAGTACAAGAGATAAACTACTCTCCTACAGATAGCTTAAATATATAAGACCACAAAATAATTTAAAGAACTGTGGTGAGAGATGAGTTATGTCCCCAATATTTCATCTAGTACAGAACAAAAGGAATTAGACCTGAATTCTATTAATTTGACATTTGCCCAGGACTTTAATTGTATCTGGGAAATACTGAACACATAACATCTTGGTTTAATATAAGAGAATATTTTTCTTAGATACTAAGGTTATTGAGCTACAAAAGGATTATGACTTTTCGAACAAAATTACCGTGTATACCCTGATGGAACAGAGAAAAGACCACAGGATTATGTATTTTAGGTCTACAGATATACTAAACATGACTATTTCACATTCACTGATATTTTTGTCAAACATTGTCAGAAAGAAAGAGTAAACAACAGTTGAACCTTAACAAACTTGTTAATTTCATATACCCAAAAAGGCAGTACAGGAACACATTTTAGGGTTTTCTGAGACAAAAGAAAGCTTTGCAAGGGAAAGTGTGGGTAAGGATGCTCATCAGAAAAAAGAAGGCTTGAAAAGCAATCATTTGCCATTTCACAAATTGCACAGATATCATCATTTTGAAGTTATTAGGATATCTGTTATTCAGTTACAACATACTCATTAATATGCTTAGATTTTTTAAAAAAAAAGGAAAAATTTGGAAAAGCATGTTAGAAACTCTGTCTTGGCGAGAAGTGAATGTTAACATCAAGCAACTCAGCCCAACTGCAGCTTGAACAGATCAAAGCTGAAAAATGTGTAATCATCGTATTTGAGTGGGTAAGTAGGATCACATAAAAGATCACAGAACACCAGAGCAAGGCAGAAACAGGAACAGAAAAATTGCTTTAGTTCTATACAGTGAAAATGATGAAGTGAGGCATTATTTAGCAAAGTGCATTATTGTGGCTAGTGGCACTGAAACCTGTCAGGAATCTTATCTTTATGTAATCACAAACTCAAGAAGCTATAATTATGAAGAAAATGCCATGACCAAACTTTATGAATAAGCAGCACTTCAGTGCTTGTTTAAAACATGACACCTTCCAGTGAAATAAGTAACTACAAAATAAAATCTCAGATCCACAGTACTACAATAATACATAAAGACTAACAAATGAACCTTTAGACTAGTGTCAGTTGTCGCTACTACTTCTGAGTAGCTAGCTTTGAAGCAGTTATTTTGTGTGAGAGCTTGTAAGAGTTTTGTTTTCTAGAAATCTGACCTGGAAATACTGGGGTTTTTTGTTAGTAACATCATGGGATTTGTTACCTGAGCTTCATGCTATTCAAGAGGTCGAAATATATCTCAAACACAAGTCTCAGTCATTGCAAAGTAAAATGTAATTTATATATGCGGATTTACAGCTAGAGAACAGGAATTTCTATTTTTAGATGGTTTTCCCCATGTCACACTGTTCTGTAATGTGCAATACTTAATGTGGAATATACCTGTTGATACAAAAAAAGAATAAATACAGGATAGGTAGACAAAGAAAATAAACGACAAATAAAAGTACCTCCTTCAGCTCAATCCATTTCCAACACATTTCTAAACCCCAGTCCCAGATGTCAAATGTTTTCCTTCACAGTCCCAAGTTTTTCCTCTAGTATTCAGTTTAGAGAGTTCTTCTGTTAGACATTATTAGACATTCAGATCAATTTTAAATGACTTTCTTTTCAGAGTTGCTGAGCACACCTTACTCCCAGTAGAGTCAGGATACCAGTATATTCTCAGCAGTTCTGAGAATCACGTAATTTTGATAGATCTTACTGCAACAGTAGATAACCAGCTTCTTGCATGTATTGACTTCTAATCAGAGATTTCACTGTTCTCAGTTTCTCTCTCAAAATGAATTAACATATACTTTTGCTGAGGGCTGAACAGATGTAATTGCTTATCATGTTTATGTTGTTTGCTAGAAAAAAGCAAACCAAATGAAAACGACTAATCAAGATATTAGCATTTCTATAGTTTACATTTAATTTCTATTCTGATGTAATAGTATGAGAACATAAATTATATATTTCTTGCTACTTGTAGTAACATTTAGAAGATATATTTTCCACTTTAAACATTATTATATCCTTTGCTTTATTTTAGTCTATTTTTGAAACTCCCAGGCTCTTATGGATATTTTTGCCATTATGGGAAATTTCATACTTTTTCCTCATACTCCCATTTTTATTCAACGTGTAGAATGCTCATTTTCTAGGAATTAGTTGAAGTTAAGTAATAAAAGGAGTTGTGGTTTTACAATTTTCTGATCTCTGGTAGGAAAGGGAATATGTTTGAGGAATCATGGGTTTGAAAAAGTATAAAGGATTAACTTTTTTTTTTCTTTTGTTTCAAAGGTGCAATAATATGCTGTTAAACAAAATATTTCAAACAAACTCAAATTGAAACTGATGGATGTTCATTATTCTCTTGATACACAGATTTTCAGTAAGACCTTATTGCAGCAATCATTAACTCAGGACTGCCAAATCCACCACTAAACTATGTTCCTCAGCTCCGGGTCTACAGGTGTTTTAAATACCTCTGGGAATGGTCTCTCCACCACTTCCCTGGGAAACCTGTTGCTATACTTCATAAACATCTCAGCGAATAAATTTTTCCTAACATCCAATTTAAACCTCCCCTGGCATAACTGGAGGCCATTTCCTCTTCTCCTATCTCTTGTTACATGGGAGAAAAGACAAACAACCATGTGGCTCCAACCTCGTTTCAAGTAGTTGTAGAGAGCAAGAAGGTCTCTCCCAAGCCTCCCTTTCTCCCGGCTAAACAACCCTAACTTGCACAGTTTTATACAAACTGTTGAAAATTTAATAGTTACTGTCTTCTCTTACTGTTGTTTTGACCTGTATTTTATTATTCATTCAGTGGATAGCTTAAAAATATGTGCTCCCTTGTTTACTAAAAACATTGTATGTTTTGTTATGGAAATGCAATACTTGACTGGTGACTTGATTTGGTGACACTTTTAGGGATATTATGGTACAACAGTTACTTGGTCATTAATCAGCAAGCACTTAATCATTAACATGAAGAGAAATTTACAGGATAAACTTCGGAGCTTCATTTTCAAGCCCGTGTGCAATAAAAATGTCGTGAAAATCCACATAATACATTAATTCAAATATCTCTAACTTGGAACAAGAGCATGCCCGTTGTTTAGTTGCATATGTCCTTTGTGTAAATATTGTCATGCAAGCATTACTGTTTTACAGTAGAATAAATGGACACTTATATTTGTGGATACTGGAGAGTGCACTTGAAAACATAGTCATAAAAGACATGCTAGAGTTTAAATTGCAGAAAAGGTTTCCAAGGGGTGTTTTTTTTCTGATTTGATATACAGTTCTGTTACAGATTTCAATGCTGTGATATTTGAATAACAGGTTTAAGCAACTCCTAGTATAAAAAACAAAATAAAAATTCAGGGAAAAAGAAATAGTGTATTTAGCTTCTTATTAGCTCACTGGTAGTGAAATGGAATCCAAATTGGAATCTCTTTTTTTCACAGGTCAATGGGAGGTGACTGCCACTTTCATTTCCTACATGGCCAAATCACTGAAAGCTGTTCCCCTCAATTCCCAGTTGTTTTCTTTCTCTTTTTTTTTTTTTTTTGGTTATAAGTTTTGTGAACTTTCCATTAGTAAAAACTCTTCAGTTACTTTTTCCAGCTACCTGTCTTTGATTATATTCCAAGTATACTTAACACTGTGCTTGTCTTTAGGTGCTTAGGTCTTAGGACATTGAAAAACTTCAGTCAGGATCTGCCATCCTGAGCAGTGATGTTTTCCTGCATCAGAGAATACAATTGTTTTAGCAGATGCTAGAAGAAACTTTAAAAACATGCAACTTTAATTTAGATACTGATGTGCAAGTCATTATCTGTGCATTTAACTTCAAGCATGAGTAAGCTAAAATGTAATTTACAAAATTGTGGGAAATCTTAAGCAGTGTCTGATGTGCCCTGTTGATGGACATCCCTTAAGTCCGACTGCCCCTCGAGCCCAACCATTTGGGGTCTCCAGTGCAAGAAAGACACTGACAACTGGAGGGAGTCTGGCAGAAGGCTGGAGGACAGGACATGACAAGAGGGGCTGAGGAAACTTCATCTGAAGTAGTCATATTCCTCGGTGTCAGCAATAACAAATTTCATGTTTGTGGTATTGTCAGAAAAGGCATTTTTCAAACATAGCATACAGCTTTCGTGAAAAGCAAGTGCAGAATTGTTTCCTTATGGGGCAGAACTATGCTGATAGTCCATAGAGTCCACCCCTGCACCACAGAGAGACAGAGCGCTGAACTGGTGCTTCTCTGACCATTCACACTGTCAGTGGGGACAAACTCCAGCGTGGGATCCCTTTGCTCAGGCACTTGTCCAACTGTGCTCTGGCTGTCTGCAAAGATGGCCATGTCAGAACCCCTGTGGTCTGTCCCAGTGCTCTACCACCCACCGGGTGAGTGGAGGTTTTCCCAGGTTCCACAGCAGGAACGTTGCTTTTCAGGTGCTGGCAGAGGACATGCTGATGCTGTTGTGCTTCTGCAGGAAATGGTGGCATGGCAAGTTTCAAGGTTCAAGCTGGAGAAATGTGCATGGGGGAAGGAGTCCATGTCTGATGAGATCTCATGCTGGCAGCCTTCCTTTGAGTTCTTCCCCAGTTTGGCGAGTACTGAGAGAAAGAAGTGTTTGGAGCATTTCCTGAGCACTTGGCCATCACCTTTGTGCAGGATCCTCAATTTTTATGAGAGCCGGGAAACTGTGAAGGATTTTATCTGATTGCTGTGGTGCTCTCTCCAAAATGCGGGAGCAACCTGGGGAGCTGCTGCTGCCTGGAGAGCAACCAGTGGCTCCTTTCAGTAACAGTCACTGAGGTGCTGATGGGAACAACAGCGACCGCCGAACTTTGCTGCTCCTGAGCAGAACAGCTTGTGTCTCTCTTGGGAATGACAGCCCGACCCTGCCTCTGTGCCAGGGGTGAGTCAGAAGTGAGTCTGGGGCAGGAGCAGCTCCAAGCCATGGCATTGCCCATGTCCACACACCTCTGCACCCTGACATGGCAGAATTAGAGTTGTGCCACCAGTGCCTTCAAAGAGAAACAGGAGGCTCAACTAATTCTCTCTCTTTTCTCTCATTTCCACTGAAAAACAGGAGAAAAGCATCACTTCACAAAGGGTTTATTGCGATTGAAGGTCACGGTAGGAGTAATGACCAGGCAGGCTTCTACAGGTAAAAGCTAAGCCTGTGCTCTCCAGATGTGGTTTAAATTGATATGCACCTGAACTGCAGCATTTCTCTGGTCACTCTTTTATCTGTAGCCATTCCAGGAGACAAACCCAAAGCTCTCACCTCTTACCTATTATCCTTTACTACAAGAGAATAACCACCAGCATTTGTTTGCTCTCCCGGAGCACAAGGAAACCCACTGGTTTCCTTTCCCACCCAAATACATTTGCTCCCTTTTTGTGCCCATGCAGGATCCTGACAAATCCACCACTAAACTACGTCCCTAAGCAGTACATCTACATGTCTTAATCCCTCCAGGGATGGGGAGTCCCTGGGCAGCCCATTGCAGGGCTTGAGAACCCTCAGCCCCTTCAGCCAGCCCATGTAGGTCCCTCTGTAGAGACTTTCTACCTTCCAACAGATCAGTGCTCCCGCCCACCACCTCCAAAGCTCTCCCAGAGACAGTTGCAGTTCCCTACAGCCTCCAGGAGATGCTGACACCAAATCCAAAAGGCAGTTTATTGCCAAGAGGAAAAGCCTGCCCATTGGCCATCCAGGCAGGGACAGAGAAGACCCAGGGGGCACTCCCTCAGGGATGCTGCCCTGCCCCGCAGAGCTGCTCACCCCCACTGCCAGTCTGCATGTTCTGCTGTCGGGCACGGGCCAACCTGGAGATCTGTGGGTGCAGGACTGAGAAGCCGGAGTTCTGTGCCCAGAAGTATTCTCTGGTGAGTTCCTGTGAGATCCCTTCCACCTTCCAACAGGCAGCCCCTGCCCCTGCCTCCTTCTCTCTTCTCTCCTGCAGCATTTTGCCAGCCAGCTCACTTGGCCACCAGCCGAGAGAGGGGGATGGGTCAGGTACCTCCGGGTGGATATTGGCCGTGGTCTGGAGGGAGCAGAACAGAAGGTGAGGAATACAGAAAGAAAGGAAAATATAATAAAATAGATAAATGTTGATTTGTCTCTTGTCTCTTAGATATGTCTTAATACAGGAGGAATTTGCACAATTACAAAAACTGTAATCAACTTATACAACATTTCCCCTACTTGGTTTTAAAAGCGAAGTAACATCTCACAGTCTTAAATATTTTTTTTTCTTTAATTCACAGTAAAGTCTGTGCAACACAAGGACTTATTATGGTTTTATAAATTTTTTAAAATGTTTTTAAATCCTGGTTTAGAAATTAACTGTACTTCATGTTACATGTCTGTGGGTCAAGGTCTAAAAACATGGCCTTTCCCTCTGATGTGATAAAGTACTGCATAAGTAATGATGTACTTAAAGATGAAAGTGTGGTAAGGAGAGTAAGCTTATAAACTTAGTTTCTAGTTCATGGCCAGGAATATAATTGGACATGATGATGCTATTGGGGAGTGAGTTTAACTGTCTGTGAGTTGAAACAACCTTCCTATGAAAATAAGAATATTTGTGAAGCTAAAATGATGTGTGAATATATTTTGTAGCACGTGCATATCCACATAATTAGATATTCATAATGCTGGATTTAAAACACTGTGACCTTGTAAGTAGACCTCTGTCTTTCCTTTTCATGATGGGCTTAACATTGTCTGTCTGCCAGACTCACCCAGCCACTCTATCCCCCTCCTTAAAAGAATGTGGGTTGAAAATAAGATGGAAAAGCTCATAGGTTGAGATACAAAGAGGAAAATCTCTTACCAATTACCATCACAGGCAAAACAGACTCCACTTAGGGAAGACTCCATTTCCTCCTCCAACTTCATCCCCATCCCATTAGCAGGGAAGATTAATGGTTAACAGTGTTGTACCTTGCCTCACAGTAAGTGAGCTTTCCCCTTTTCCCTTTTGCTCATGCTTTGCTGGCTTACATTATAGTCAGGCTTAATTTTATTGATTGTCATAATTATATCAATGGTCAGATCTTTAATTCATTATGTGATGGTTTAAGACTTGTTTAAAATTATAAAAGATTTTTCTGGTATCAGCAACAGTAAACAGCCCACAACAGGTTTAGGCATTTGTGGCACTGCTCCAAGGGTGCCAGGCCACTGCTTTTTCTCCCTGTACTTATCCTTCCCCACCATGGCAGGTACAACACTCGTGTATTAGAGTATACTTGAAACTGGAGCTGTCTGAACCAAAAATATGCTTGGGATTCTGCTCATATGCTCATAGTTATGCTGTGAAAAGGAACAATGACAGAGTCTGATTTCCAAATAAAATCAGCAATATGCATAATAATTTTCTTTTTCAAGGAAAGAAGTGTAAAAGAATATTCCAGACAATAGTTTTAGAGGTAATTTTGTAAACAAAATGGAGATGATGAATTTCTGTGGAAGGCAATCAAGAAAGTTGGGGGCTTATAGATTTTGTAATTACATCTTTTTGAAGGAAGGATTTTAAGATACTGTGTTTGTCACATTCATTGTTGCTTTCAGAAGGAAGTTTAAATATGAGATGTATTTATACTATAAGTTGAAGACAGTAGAACTTCACATTCAACAAAGTAACATTTGTTTTCCTTGACAGTATCAATGAAACTTAACTTTTTCATGCAGGTCTTTTGCACTCCTATTGAATTTTTTTTTTGGTGGAAAAAGCCATTATTATGTACATAGATCATGCTAAATAAGAATGAAGTAGATAGTTAGAAATATATATATATATACACAAAATAATAACTCAGTCCTAAAGAGAGATGGAAACTATCTGAAATATTGCTGTCAAAAAGCATTTCTTGCATAGAAATTGTAATGTACTTGCATTCAATGTCCTTGTAGAAGCAACCAAAGCCAAGAAATCCAAAACTGTATGCATAATTTCAAAGAGAGTAACTACATAAAAATAGCCTAGGGACTTCAAAAAATGCAAAAGATAGTTGGCATGATTAAATTGCTGAGTCATAGAAAATACTTTACTAAAGAAGACATCATTAGAAAAAGTGAAATTGTGTGCAACTGAAGAAAATGAAAGGAACAACAAACTCTAGCAGGTTGACTATAAAAAGCAGGTCATAAAGAGCTGGTGAACAACTTTCAAAAGTCATAAATGCCATTAATAAACTCTTTCCCAAAGGCAACAGAGACAAGAAAAGTGCACAAATGTGAAAAAAAAAGAGACTCCCTGAGAAAATAAGATCGTAGCAGAAAAACTAAATCAATATTTTCCAAGTATACTCACTGTTGAAGAAATTGAGAAAATTATGATTCCTGACTTCTTACAATGAGTGCCTCAGAGGACTGATTATAAGTTGGATAGCCAGCAGGAAGATTTACAAAGCTGGCCATTGCCATATTTTTCACACTCAAAACAATGGAACAATGCTCCTCAGCTGCTGATATCTTAGTGATTAGGACACTTACCTGAGATACACAAAACCTCCTTGAATACTCTCCTCTGTCTGGAGCAATTTCAGTTCATGAGACTGCATGTCAGACACTTAGCTACATGGCATTCTGTCTTTTATATTTTTAAATTGGATGAACTCCAAGTGTCCAAATGTGACCATCTTTCTTTTGTGATAACTGACTAAATACTTTTGTCAAATAGAGAAGCTCTGAGAAGAAGAAATGAAGGAACACTGCATCAGAAAATCAAATAGTCCAGTGATTTTAATATTCAACAAAGAGATGACATGCATTTTTAATTTTGATCACAGTTAGATTTTCTCATATCTTTTTTTTCCTATGAGGGCTCTTTAGCACTATGTTTCTGTATGACTTTCCCATGGATATGAATCTGGTATTCAAAAAACAAAGTCCTCATAAATACACAATAGCACTACATCTTATAGACTATGAAATAAAAAATATCATGACAGAAAGGAGATTAATAATTACTGACTACAATGTTATAAAAAGCCTTAACATTTAGACAGTATCAGTTTATACAGGAAAAATCTTGTATCATTCTGAACAACTGACTATTTTTGGTAATGGCATTCTCCATTATGGAGTTAATGTTACAAAAAACATGACTCCTTTCCAATCAATTTAATGTACCAAAATGAGTTTAAAAAAAAACCAAACCAAAACTATTTCTAATCTTTCATGCCAAAGGGCTATGAATCATGCAAATATTGATTGCATACAAATTACAGAATCACAGATTTTGGGTAAGGGCTGGAAGGGACATCTGTAGATCATCTAGTCCAGTCCCTCTGCTAAAGCAGGGTCACCTGGGGCAGATTGAACAGAACCTCATCCAGACACTACAACCTCCACAACCTCTCTGAGCAGCTTGGTTCAGGGCTCTGCCACCCTCACAGGAAAGAAGTTTTTAATTTGTGTTGAGATGGACCTTCCTGAGTTCCATTTTATGCCCATTGCCCCTTTTCCTGTCACTGGGCACCACTGAAAAGAGACTGTCCTGTTTCCACCAACCCTTGCCATTTAGCTATTGATCAGCATTGATCAGATCCCCTCTCAGTCTTTTCTCCAGATTAAACAGCCCCAAGGCTCTCAGCCTCTCCTTGTAAGAGAGATGTTTCAGGTGACTCCCCAGTCATCTTTGTAGCCCACCTTGGACTTTGTCCAGTAGTTCCCTGTATCTTGAACTGAGTAGCCCAGAGATACTACTATTAGAACTTTTGTAAGGTAGAATGACCTTTGCCTAACAAGACTAAAATGTGCTGAAATTAAATAAAGACATAATTTTGGGTAATATATCAGAAAAAATAAACAGTTTTGAAACACTCCAGTAGCGAATATATGCAAGCAGTACTAATTAATGCCTGTTGGATGTATGAGGGTGTGAGGAAACAGCAAAATCTTCATATCAGACAGTGTCACTGATATTCAAGATTAACATGAAATTTGTATCTATGTAACCCTTATCGCTGATTGTTTGTGTGAAATACTCCACCATTTCAATATATTTTTAAGTAGCATTGCATGTACTTTCACTGGGAATATTCTAGATTACACAGCACTGTAATAATGGCTTTTATTGTGCCTTTTTTTTTTTTTTACAAAAAGAATAATTAAATTGTAGAGCATTAATTTAAAAAATAAATTTGGAAGTACACTAGAGGAAAACCATATTTTTTTAGCTGCTTACACTGTCCAAATATGTATCTTTCACCATAATAACTTCGCTTTCATTTGCTCTTTATATTTCATGTTTCTAGATAGTTCTGCAGAGATGATAGTATAGTTTTGAAGAGTTCATGTTTTTAATGGACATAGGTCATTTTTAAGACTTAGCTATGTTTACATTCAGCCTATTGGAAGTGAAGGGATAGGTGTCAGAGATAGGACAAGTACTATATAAAAATAACTGATACAGCACCTATTCTTGATGCTATCTGTGTTCTCTCAGCACAGCCCTATCCCATAATAATTCATTTTTATAGGGACAGTAAAAATTGGTTTCAAATAATAAACAATCAACCCCTTTCTTAATCCTCCAGTCCAATCTTCCAGAGGTTGTAGACAAGTTAATTCTTCCTGTAGAATTCAATGACCAAAATGTGACTCACTTATTTTTTATGGTAAAGCAAACATAAGAAAACAAAGGATCTGAACTAAACCCAAATGAATTATTTAAAACACTCTTATTGACAGAAGTAGAGCACAAAATTACTATGAAGATACAATCTTCTATTACTGTATTTTTTCCCTGGTAAAATGCTTAATTTTTGGTGGTTTTTGATTCATGACATAAGCCTGGGGAAAAGGAAATGAGATGGTAAACCCTATACAATCAAGCAGCATTTGCGAGATGAAAAATAATTATTATTCTGGTATAGATTTTTCAGGTAGATGGACAAAATCACTTATATATCCTAGAGGCATGTGTATAATGCAAAAGAAGTTGCAATACACTTGATATCATATATGTGAATGCAGATCACTCCAGCCGACTATGCCTCTTAAAACCCCAAACTGCCTATTAGCAAACCTGACAACAAAATGTCATACTTCAAATACTAAGTCATACTTTAAATACTAAACATAAGGACTAGCATCTAAAAGATGCCTTTTAGTCAGTATCCTTCCATGGTAGGAAGGGTCCATTAATCTTCCTGTATTTCCTCAAAAGGTATGTAACTATCACCACAGCACAGATGCAACTGTATGGGACTGGATATATACTTGATGGGCTTAACAATGCATAGGTGAAAAGCTTTTGAGAGCTTTTGCATAGTTAGTGTTACTCCTCATAAGCACCTTACTGTGTGCCTGTCTATCAGCTCACGGGAGCAAAAGGAAATTAACTTTGAAATGTGTGAACTGAACCAGACCATATGGACTACCCAGAAATATTTTCCTTAACAGGTATGCAGTTTTCATCCTCCTTGACAACTGAGAAAAAAATATGTTGGTTCTATTACCACCTAGAAGCAGTATACAAAAAAGTAGCAATGAAAACATATAAGCAGTTTAACATTCAGCTTCACAGTGGCTGCAAGTCCAAGACATTGCTATTTAGAAAGATCACTTTATGTTCCATTACAAAAGTTCTGTAGAATTTCCCAGCAATTACTGAAGCAGGGGTATGGGCTGAATCAACCAAAATCTCTATGTCACATGTAAAATCTTGCTATACAATGATACAGGACATAGACACTTCTAATTGTGTAGAAACTGTTGGACTTGCATGGGTCTTTCTGATAAATCTTCTACATAGAAAGAAAAATAAAGACACTATAAATTATTTTTTTTTGCACACAAAGCAAACCAGAATCAATTCTCGGGATAATTATCCCCCATTTATGTAAGTCACTGTGAACTAGAATAGGTATTTTTTATAAACTAAATGCCTATGCAGTTCATCTGATGATACTAACAGCTTATGATAATTGCCCCTGTGTATATACATAAAAAAAAAATTATATATATTTAGGGAATAAACTCCTATATTCTTATATAGATATATATATATAATCCACAACAAAACCCCCAGAAACACTGGTAGGAAGTTGTAGAATTACATTCAAAAGAGAATAGCTTCCAATATGCAATGGCACTGCAGATTCAAGGAATGCATAAACAGTAGAATAAGAAGTTGATGAAATACATATTTTTAAATAGGACTATCTTATTTCTGTACATCTAGCAGTAGAAAAACAGAAGCTATGACTTTTTTACATCTCTTTTAAATTAAAACCCTCTAACTCTGCATTCCTTGCTTTGTGTAGGAAAAAAAAAAATAGACATTTCAGTATACTTTGTATACTTAATATACTAGAATTGTTTTAACCAATGCTTATTTTAGCAATTTCTATGCTGACTGTGGCAAAAGGAAAGGTATATTCTGTTACTATTAGTTACACTAATAAGAAATTATTTTGGTGGAGGGTATGACATTACCTACCATGTACGATAGTAATCTAAGAGTTAAAGAAGTCTTGGTACAAGCAAGAATGTCAGAATTTGACTGTAAGTTATATGCTTGCAAACATAGTGTAAAATTCAAATGAACACGACTAAGGGAAATATATATTCTCAAATGTGCTCATGAATGAGCCTGAGGCATGTTTTCATAACATGGGCTTATGTTACAAAGTATTAATTTTAATTCGATGTGATAATTTAAATTAGTTTTCAAGAAAAGAAAAATACCCTTTAAGGAAAGTTTAGGAGGTTTTGTTCAGGCATATTGTACTGTTTCTGACAAGTGGTTTTCTACTATGGATAAATCTTTGCCTTCATGTTGGAAAGTACAGCAAAAATAGCTTGTGCCTCATTGAAGAACATACTTGAATCACTGAAGATCTCACAGTAAAATTTAGATGTGCACATTAAGTAGTCCTGTGGAGATAATGGACTGAAATAATGAAAGAATTAAATGCAAAAAAACTTTAATCCATTCTGAATTCCAGAAAAAAAACCCAACATATACAAGAGGATAAAAATATATTTTGAAGTGTCCCTTGGATGAGATTGCATCTTAAGGTGATATCTTAAGATATAACCTTTAAATTGGGAAAAGTGCGGTTTTACAATGAGACTAATTAGCAATTTCTGTATGCATGCTAAGACAAGAATGTATGTAAATTCCTCTGGTTTTCCAGAATTGATAACGGATTTGATCTGTTTACAGATGTTCCTCTTCAGACAGCCAAGCCTCTCTATATCCCATGCAAAGTATGTTCATGATACTCTGCTTTCCTGTAAGGAAGGATTACAGTTAATGAAACATGGGTACTTATTACCAGATAGCTTCATCTGGAAATTTATAACTCTGGATAAAACTACTAAGTAATTCTTCATAATGTCATCATCTAAGACTCCCTGCTACTACGGGCACCAAAAATATTGGTAATCTTTTCGATGTCTGCTGTTCTTGCTTTGTTACAAATCATGATTTTTAAAGCCTTTAATGTTCATATAACAGGATGTATTAGGAAGCAACAGGGAAACACTTACGAAATACCTCAAAGAAGTTAGGGCATGTTCCTGTACAGAGGTGACACAGTTGATAACCCAGATGTTGCCTCTATCAATGCATGAAGCATGCATAGCAAGTAGGAGGTGCTGGAAACAAGTGTGCAACCAGGAAGTTATAAGCTAATAACTATCACTGAAATTTGATGGGATGAATCACATGACTGGAGCATTGCAGTTGATGTCTATAAACTGTTCAGAAGGGACAGGGAAGGAAGGAAAGGATGGGAGGAAAAGGTGGAGTTGCCCTCAGTGGATTGACTGCACAGAGCTGTCTTGGAAAAGCATCAATGAGCAAGCTGAGAGCTTATGCATAAAAATTAGGGACCAAGCCAACAAAGGGAACCTCACAGTTTGCATTTACTACTGGACTTTCAATCAAGGAGAGGATGTTGGCAAAATATTCTTACTTCAAATACAGTAAGCATCATGCTCGCAGGCTCTGGTCCTGCTAGGAGACTTCAGTCACCTTGACAGCTGCTGGAGACGTGTCACAGCAAGCTGCAAACAGTCCAGGAGACTTATGGAGAGAACCAAGAATAATTTTTGAATGCGGTTGATAACCTGACCAGAGGAGAAGTGTTACTAGACCTGTTGCTCAACAATAAAGAATAATTGTTTAGGGATGTCTGGGCTGCAGTGCTCATGCCCTGGTGGAATTAAAAATCTTAAGTGATATGGGCCATGTGAAGCATAAAATCAGGACCCTGAGTTTTAGGAGAGTGAACTCACAGTTGTTTAAGGAATTTCCTGGGAAACTGTCCTCAGGGAAAAAGGATCTGAACAAAGCTGGCAGCATTTTAAAAAGATAGGTCAGGACATGTATCCTAGGAAGACACAGATCCAACACAGATCATTTTACTAATCAGTTTTTATTATTTACCTTCTCTGATAGTTGCTGAATATGGTCATTTTAAAAGACAAAATTAAACGCAGTGCAAAAAACTAAGCTAATTATTGTGTTTCTACTGCATTAATGTAATTGATTTTATTGTTTCTCCAATGCAATAGCTTGTTATCAAAAAACCCCACTCTTCCGTTATTTCACTAAATTTCTAAGGACCACATTGACTGTAATCCTGTGTATTCTGTGCAGCACAAATCTGTGAGGGATTGAAATACACTAATTTATCTGGTGGATAGGACGCATTTTCTACTACTTGCTTTTGTTGAAATCAAACCAAGAAAAGCATAGTAACTGGAAACAGCAAAATGAAGAGCCGGATCACATTGTTCAATTTGAATCTCTGTTTCAGAAGAGACTTTTTTCTTATGGTTAAGTTCCAGTTCTTTTCCCATGCTTAAGGGTCGAGTTGACTCTTCCAACGTTAGCCACTCTTTCATCTTTAACCATACTAATTTTCTTACTCCAGTTCGAGCTCACTCTGTCTTATGCTTTTAGAGTAAAACATTTTACAGTGATGGATTCTGTAATTTGCAATTCCTTTCTCTTTTTTCATCTTCAGTTCACCTTTCCTGTGAAGCTTCATTAGCCCTAACATTTTTTATGATGTTTCCAATTAATTATTAGACACTTGGAGACTCAATGAAATAGTTCCATTTTCCTACTCCCTGACCACTTTGAGTGGGAATATCTGCAATACTAGGAAATCTATTTTGGGTAAAAGAAATAAATTCTGTCTCAGAAGGAGACAGTCTTTGGAGAAATAAAATGAACAGTTGAGGGGGAATGGGATGAAATAAAAGGATTCAGAAATACTAACACTGAATTTCTCAATGACTATGCTAAAAGAGTAGTGTTAAGGCTGCAAATAAAGCACTGGAATGCAGAAGGAATGAAGCTGAAGTTACTGTTCAAAATCTCTATCTGTCATTTTATCTCCAAATATATGCATTGAAGTTGATATTAAGCTTGATGGCACACAGTCTGAAGTATAACAGGTTTAGGTACACAGGTGTATAATGTGTTGCATAAAATGCTAAAAAGGCAAATTTGGAGCTATGTGTGTAAATGTACATTGTACATAAACTCATATGCACATGCACAGATGTGGACAAACACAAACATGTATGCATGTTACATATTTTATATGTGTCTTCTTCTCAGTGAAGTTTAACCCAACTCTTGGGACCAGAGGATGGATGATAGGTGAGGGGGGAAAATGATATACAGATTTAATAGACTGATTTATAAAAATTAGTTATTTACAATATTTCTGAAAGCTGCTGCTCTTTACATATCCTTATTTTAGACTCACATCCACTTGCTAATTTTCTATTATTTAATGCAAGGCTGTCTCAAGGTGACAATTACATTAATGTTTTTTAGTCTCTTTTCTTCCTAAAATCTTTCACAGACTATGCTAAGCTAAGTTGACAATTGACGCTTAATTGTGGGCACTAGGAACATACTAAAGCTATAGTAAACATGATGATACCATCAAATGTGCCTGCTAATTGTGAATCCTCAAGAGCTCCTACTAGTAAATTAAGGACCCGACTTTCCTTGCAAAAAGGGTGAAATCTGCATTTAGGAAACTTTTGTAACTTAGGAAATGTTCAGTGTACGCTACTATACTTTAAAATGTATTACCTGTTAAAATGGGAATAATATAGTTTAATGTAAATTTAATATATTTAGTCTTCATTTCAGTGGGCTTTTGAATTACACTAAGCTAATGCATTTCTATTAATATGACCCAAAAGCAATCAGGATGGAACTCCCACAGCATAGCACACTCAGATAGTGAGAAATCAGGTTACATACTCAGATATTGAGAAATCAGGTTACATACACCTCCATAATTGGTATTTACTTGTCCACTTGGACAATAGACAGTCAATGCACCTGTGACCTGTAAAAGTTTTGCTGTAATTGCTATTATTTTTTAGAAGTTATCATCATACTTACAGATTTGAAAGAAACCACAAAAAAGAAAAGGAGATTCTGAATTCACTTCTTTATTTTCAAGCACTTAAAAACTGAACCCATGTATTTATTGATTATTGAGGAAAGAAGCAAGAACTCAAGAACTCTTAGGAATATAATGTCACCATCAGTCGCCCTGACTTCTGTAAACTGGAAATACTATTATTTTGATTCAGTATCCTGTAGTTACTTTCTCAGATTTCAAATACCTTTCCTCAAACACACTTAACAGACATGTTTAATTCTGAGAGTAGTTTGAAGGCATGAATTGGTCCTTATAAACCACTGAATACACAAACTTACCTTTACTACAGTTTTGTTTTAAAAAAATCCAACAACAAAACAGCAACCAAAGAATTCACTGCACACACCAAAACCAAACCACCTTCATATTTAGGGGTCGAAGCACTTCCCAGGTCAAAAAAATCCCATCCTCTTCAGGTTCCCAGAGATCAACAGATGTGCAAATAGCTTTCTCTAGTCTGTATGAAACATGTTCTTGCTTATGGACGGGTGCTAATATAGTATGGCAGATGTAGCTGGTAATGAATGAGAAATGAACTCAAAATACATTTTAGGTACATTTTCCACAGTGTTTCAAATGAACTACACCTTGAAACCCCCAGGGAACATGTGAATGAAGCTTGTCCTCATAATGTGGAAAATAAAAGACCTTAAACTGAGGGTCTCACAGTATACAATGTTTGCTGTAAATTAATCTTTGACTATGGGAAAAAAAGACTGGTATTTGTCATCCACTCTACACTACTTAGACTTATTCTGTATAGATAATGAATTTCAGAATTGCTCTATCTCCTTTTCTAGTGCATCAACAAACAAATGAAAATACTGGTCTATATAGTTATTAAAGAACGTAGAATTGTAATTAAACAGAAACATACTGTTCATGTCTATCCTTAATTCTTATTTGTCTTCTATATGTTGCTTTTTCAGGAGGAGAAAAGCTGAGAGGGATAAGATTGTATTAAAAAGCAGTGAATAAATTGTTTTGGGAAGTGAGATTCACTGGATGGTGCAATTTTGGGACAGCTGTAACAGAGTGACTGATGTTTTGTTAAGCAGTATTCTGATTTAATCCCAGCTGTGAGAGTATTCATTCTTTTTAGGACATATACTGAGAACTGTTTTATTTTTTCTGTCTGCATCTGCATACCATGAAACATCTCTTTAAATGTAGTAAAATTTTTAGCTAAAAATATTAACTGAATTTTAGATTCAATGATTACTGCAATTAGGCATTGTCCAGTAGGAATGGTATTTTGCACTTGAAAGAAATCTATGGATATTCCCAGATAAATATTTTAATATGATAGCACAGTATGGGCTGTCAAGATCAAGAATAAATAATGGATAATCCAGAAACTAAAAAAAAATAAATAAATTTGGTTCCATCCTCCTTCTGTTCTTTTGAGAGTTGTTACCTCCCAAAGCAGTATTGTTTTAATGGAGTGAACATAGGTTTACTGGATTCACTCCACGTCTGTTAACAATGTTTAATTTCAGTCACTCTGTGGTTTACGTATAAATTATATTTGTTGACTGTCTTTATTATGATGGTCTAACATATGTAAATTCTCATGCAAGGCAATCAGAAAATATTTCCTTACAGTTTTGACACACCCTGCAGAGAGTTATACTAGAAGAACCATTGGTTAACTCTTTTATACCAATGGATTTTTAACATGGTTATTTTACCTCCTTTCCTCTCTGTCCTTGTTTGACAAATTATTGTGCAGGTCCTCAATGACCCTTAGCTCTACTTCAGTCCTTGCAAAATTTTAGTGTATATTTTTCTTGACTGTGTTAAATACATACAGCCCATCTTTCACCACCTTAATTATCATTGCCTAATTACAATCCGCACCGCTCTTCAATCACAATTTCTGTACTGTCTCTTCTCTTTTCCTATTATCTTCCCCTGTCACCCTTTTTAAGTTAAAAACTAACTTGGACCTTCATATTATCCTTGCACACCCATTTCTGTATCTTTTTTTCACCCTGTATACTGACCTCTTTGCTACTTATGTTACTATACATATCACACTGAAGTAATTTACCTGCTTTGTTATAATTATTCTCCAGGGGACATTTAGATACTTTTCCCTATTTATGACAATCTTTATATTACCAAACCCAGTAGTTCTATGGAATACTCAAACTGCATAACTTATCCAATAAGGAAGAAAATAATGAGATGATGTGTAATTAAAAGTCCACAGATCCATTTTTTAGACTAACTTTGGACATCAAGAGAAGAGAAAAGGAGGGTAGAGTCATAAAAGTTACACTTTTTCTTTATTTTAATAAAAATCTGAAACTACAACTGCTTGATATGGTTTATCAGCATCTACATCTGTCCATAGAAAGAAAGTTTATAATAATGAACTTTTTGGTGAAAGAAAAATGTTAACAAATATGCTTTCAACTCTTATGTTTATACAGTCCACCAGTTTTATGTTTTAATTCATTCCATCTTTGTTCCCACCTTTTCTTTTTTGTCTCCCTGTAGCCCTGTCCTACAAAAAAAAAACAACAAACACCAACAAAAAACAACAGTAAACAAACAAAACAAACAAACAAATAAAAAAGATGGAAGTACTTCAGTCTTCATTCTCACAGAATTGAAACTGGCTCAAGGAAATGATAATTCTTGTCATGCTGTGTCAAGGAAGGTCAAAGAGATTTCTAATCTATGGGGGTTTCTGACTGTCAGCTCCAAGTATGAGAGGAAAGAGAGCAAATCTATTTCTAGCTTAAGAAAAAGAAGATGCTGCCAATGGTGAAGGAAAACCACTCTTGCTTCACCAGTGATTGAACCACTGTCCATACTTAACTATGAGCTCCTGGGTGCTGGTGTGCATCAATGTCCATTCAAAGGGAAGGAAAGAAATTATATAGATCATAACACCCATCCAGGACATTACAGTACTCAAAGGCCTCTGCTACTACTCTGGGCTAATTTTTGACTCCCTCTTAATTCAGTGAAGACTATTGAGACATTGACATTTCCACAGGGCATCACAGTCATCTTTCTTTGGCTGCTCTCTTTCACATTACATAACCCTATCTCATTAAATCCTCTCTTTGCTGGAATTTCTTTGACATCTCAACCTTCTTGTGCTGCCCCTGCAGCTGTGGTCTCTGTGTCAGTGAGAAGGAAACCATAAGGGATATTCATCAGATGATGAATCATCCTATTCACAGTTCTTATTCAGCCATTCTTGGAGATGGCCAACAAAGGAATGAGTCTATGTCTGCACTCCTTACAGAAATCTTTGCCCTTGAGAGTCAGGGGGCTGTGGAGATGCTGTTGTACAAGCAACAGAGCAGTTCATTGTGTCTTCACAGATCTTCAAGACTTTTCATCTCTCCACATATTTTTCTGGTGCAAAAGAAATGTCTGCACTGTTTTTATTTTCCATTCAATCTCCTCCCTGCTCTAGGAGAAAATGTAAAGAGAAGGTAGTCAGGACATCTGTCCTGTGTCTGCCCTGGAACACAGAAATGAGAAGGTAAAGCCAAAAGGAAAAGACCATCAAGCTAAAGCAACAGCTAACTAAGGTTGCTGAGCAAAGCAGAAAATATTTATGAAGAACTCTGTGCTGGTTTGTTGTGGAAAAATTATTACCTCTCCATATACTCCAGACACATCTGCCTTCAGAACTGCCAAGGGATTTGAAAAAGGCTGTCTTAACCCTTCCACAGAATCATGGCATATGAGGTCCCTGCAGTTGTTCTGACCACAGTTTAGCTGGCTATGAATTGTTAAGGTTTGCATTGTATTGACATAAGATGTGCTTATTGTGAAAGGAGTACTCATACTCATATCAGTTCTGGTGGGTATGTCATGAACCGTTTTGTGGCCTTTGCTTACAGTTGTACGTTTCCATGCAGAGAGGTGAAGCTGAAGCATCTCCCTTGATGATTTATGATCCCACAACCATAGAATGGCAATCTTTGAAATAGGCCCAAGCTGGCAGCATGAATCAGCAATGTCCACGTGATAAGAAAAAGTGGTCTGCTTACTTCACACCTCAGTAGTCACTTGACAGAAGGAAAGTCTACTGCAAGTGGGTTCATAAATCTTCAGCAATCAGAAGATATCTACTTCCTACTTTGCGGTTATTTATGCCTGGAACTTCATGTAACAGTGTTGTATGTATATATTTTTACGGGGGGTATCAAATGCAGTCATGTGCATGGAATTATTTCTCTCATTGCTCATCATTCTAAACAAACAAGACAGTACAGTTTCAATAGTCATTTCTGCGTGCAACAGTATTTTCAGAATGTCTTAGAATTTATTGTTTTAGGGTTGCCCTAAGAAAAACTGTTTACTGTTATCATATCCTCAGACTCCAAAATGCAGTGGCTGTTTTAGCTTTTGGTCTATGGAACATGTAAACTGTTGCAGTTTGACTCCATGCTTAAATCTGACCTGGCAGAAGCCTCTGTGTTTAACTCTGTGCCCTCGTAAAAGCTCTTAGATAATTTTTTGTATTCCCATATCTTTCTTCTGATATTCATGCACAGCATATGGAGGATATGTACTAAGTAAGTATGAATACCAAACAGATAATACCAAATTAAACATTTATCACCTATTCTGGTGTTAACTATTCACTGCACCAGTTTTATACCATAACGAGACCATTGGAAGTTACAATTGTTACTCTGTAGGCTGAGCATTTATTTCATTACATTTGAGTAAGTTCAGGCAAGCGATACAATTTTGGACATTTAGACATTGACTCGGTCTAGTAGATGGGGAATTTATTCAGTCTGTCATTTGTTGCTTTGCCTTGTTTTCTTAATGCAGCAGGAAGAGTAGTTTATAGAGAACACTGCACTTATTCTGAATCTACAAAATGATGAAGAGATCTTGTTACAAGACCTACTCCTCCAGGCCTCCGATCACTCCTGTATCTACGATTTCCTGTATTTGCTATGATTCCTGTTATCTGCTATGATTTTTGTTGTGATTGGAACACAGCAGAACATCCTAGCATTATGAAATATCTGTGGCCAAGAAAGCAAGCAATGACCATAAAAATCTGCTACAATTCCACCAGGCTTAAGTACTGGATGGGACTGACAAGGGAGGCTTTAATGAGAGGATGGATTCAAACCATCTTGGTAGCTAAAAGCTCCCAACGTGTTTGTACAGTCTGTAGGGAAAAAAAAAAAATGCAAGGAAAGGCAGGTGGTTACAGAATTAATCTTTCCTGTATACTAAATTTTCCAGGTTGTGGGAAGTGTAATATATATTTGCCAGGACCAGTTTAGAAATCAGAAACTTATGTTTTCCATGCTCAAATATATTCCTCTTTACGAGACTAGATTTTTATTAACTCGAAGAATAAAAAATGCTTCCAGCATAAAAATCATCACTCTTTTAATAAGGACTAAGAATATTTGGGTTTTCTGAGTACTCATAGTTAAAACCCCTAGATTTTCTTAGGTTGCTATAAAATGAAATATAATATTTTAGTCCCAACATGTTACAATGTATTTTTTCATATACTTGTTTTGCTAAGAGATGCAAGACATGCAGTAATTATACATGCAATTACAACTCTGATGGAGAAAGGCTGCAAAGACCTGAATGCATCTTCATAACATTGAACAGTTAATTTCATGAACAATACTGTTCTGTAGTAATTTTTTTTGTGCCAACTGACTTGATAACCATTTGAGTAGCTTATTTTATTTTCCAAAAATATTTCCTACATTAACACAACTTAGAATCCATTTGTTGGTTTGGTTTTATTTGTTGTTGGTTGGTTGGCTGGTTGGGGTTCTTTTTCCCATTTGTAGGATGTGTATGTAGGTGAATATGCATGAATGTGTATGTCTATATCTACACACATATGAAGCTACCACTCGCTACCCAGTTGACTGGCAGAATGTTATTTCAGAATTCAACAATGTTTTCTTTCTAAAAGTGAGATCTGCCAAGATGGCTTTCCAGATGCAGATATATGGCAATCAGAACAGATTCATAAAGCTGAGACCTGGACATACATCACTGTAGCTCCTTTGTCAGGTGGAAAATGGAAATTTTCACTCAGAAACATAGACATCTAAAAGTACAAGGACTGAAACTTTGTGTCCCAAGTTATTTACCCTATATTTATTGTTGTGGAGTCATGACATTTTAATGTAAGACCCAGGTGTCAAGAGGAACATGTGTGCGAAATTCTTCCATAAAGCTTTTCTGTGATCATGAAATACAAGTCCGCACATGCTTAATGTAAAAGTTTTCACAGGCATTCTGTAAGACTGTATTTTGTAAATTAGTGTACTTATTTTTAGTATAGGAAAATAAATAAATTTGAAAACATTTTTGGCATATATGGAATATCCTGCATCATTTAAAATGACACAAAGTCATTCATACAAAATGGGAAATGCTTTCAATGCATGTATGACAACCATACCATTGTTTTTCCTATAGAATTTGAAGATCTAAAACTTATCCTAATTTTTAAAACAGAGAAAAGAAATTTTAGAAATTGTGCTTATTATTGAAAGGTAAATTGCACAGCACATGTATAATAAATTCATTCTGACTGAGGACATAACATTTTTGGTTCTGACTCTTCGCCTTTTTAAAGACTATTTTAGTGTGGTCTCAATAAAAAAAAAGTCAAAGAAAAAAAGGTGTCAGGTGGTTCTAGTACAAGGATAATTCCTCTGTATGCTGCTGTTGTATCTCTGGAGGCTGCAGACTATTAAACTGTACTGATTATACCTGTTACCCTAATGCATTATTCATGAAATTGGCACCACAGCATCTTCAAACAGTCTGTCATTTTCCATTACTTCCCATCAAAGAAACCATATGCTGTTCTCACAGTATATTGATACCAGGGCATATACAAAGCAGACAGCCACATGGAAGAACTACCTGCTTTCAGATGAGCTTTTCAAATAGTTATTATTAAACACCACTTTTAATGGCCTGTTTGATTATTCAGTGCTTAAACTATGAAACTTCAACAAGGAGAGCGATTGATGACTTCTCTCTCTGTGGTGAAATTGATTCAATTCTCATAAACAGCTTGCCATTCAATGGAGCTACACTACAAGATATTTTATCAAGGATGCTGTACACTGGATTTTGTTTTGTGCTTTTTTCCTCAGCCATCTCTCAATTACACTTTGAATGTTTAAGAAGCAGTGCTTCATTATGAGAAATCAGCCTTGCTCCTCACCCCATCCTATGTGGAGTAAATTATGTTTTTGAAACACAAACTATTTTTTTTCAAGATAACTTTTCAGTTAATCAACAGTAACCTGATTCTGTGAACTAGCTGATAAGCTTCCCTGAAAGTTTTGTGAAATTCTCTGTACACAATATCTGATCAAGGAAAAAAGCCCCCAAAACCCTTCAGGTATTCAATGAGAACGTATAACAATTTGGCTTATTCTTAAATATATTTGATATTTCCATTATTGTCTCAATTTTTAAAGAGAACTTTTTTTTTAGAGAATTATTTTACAATGTGATTTTTGAAAATCATCAAAAGCTTATGCTATGACTGCACTGAAATATACTGATTTTTAACTGATTTTTTTTGTGTGTGTGTGTGTGTGTGTATTTTAATCAACCTTGAAGTCCATGTTCATCTGAGACATTAGTTGGTCATGTTTGCTTAACATTTGGACTCACTGATCTTAGTCTTTCCAGCCTAAATTATTTTATCATTCTGTGATCAGTCACACCAAAATGTTCCCGTGTTCATAACCTAACCCTGTATGCATTTAGATTTTGTAGGGTTAAGACAAAGAAACATCAAATTCATATGTAGAGAAGGAATTTAAAATCGATCATTTCAGCTCATTTTTTCAATGGTCTAATTATTGCTTTTGTACAAACTGAAAATTCAAGGTCTAGGTAATGAAGAATTTTGACCTATCTGTAAACCTTCCAAGAGCAAGAACATTTGAGATTACAGTGAGGTAAAGGTTCAAGTCCCATCTGGCTTAGGAAAGCAACCATGTATGAGTCCAGTGTGTGCCAATGTGCTTTGCAACCTCTTTCCTTCCCCCGGGGCTGGGATTTGTGTGATGAGCCCCATTTCTGTTGCAGGGTTATGTGGGACAAAGTCTGGGAACTGCCTTTGTAGGCCTCTCCTCCTCTTGCAGGGCCTGCACTGGAGCTCAGACCCGTTGCCCTGGCCCTCACCTGGGTTGTGCTGTATGGTTGCCTGTGCTGTGACATCTCGTCTCTCGCCTGGACACTCCCCTGCTGCCTTGGTTAGCTCTGCCTCTGTCCCCATGGTCCTCCTCAGACACTCTGGGATCTTTTCTGGCCCACGTTACTGTTACTGATCTTTCTCTGCTCTCCTTGTCCAAGTACTGTGAGATTGGACCTCTTTTGTTGAGATCCCTACCCTGCCTACCATGCTGTCAACCACTCTTCTGGGTCACCTTCTTTCTGGATCTGCCCACACCTGTGGCTTCCTGGCACCACAGAGTATCACACCCATAAGACAGAGAGCAAGAATCTGAAGTGTAGTTCAGTCCTTTGGGCCCCATGAATACCCATCAAAGAGCTGTAACAGCTAAGATTGGCAAACATCTATGAAAATGATGACAAAGCTACTACATATAGAAATGCTCTACATTCTGGCTATTAGAAATAGTCTCTTCATTTCAGTGCTGAGCTACACTCAAGGGCTAATGTTCCCTAAAGAATATTCCCATGCAAAAATGTTTGAGATTTGTGGGAAGCCTTGTCAAGGTTTTCTGTATTTCTGTAGATATCATTTGCAATTAATTACTTGTTTGTTTGTTCTGATAGTGTAGTGTTGCCTCTATGATGTACATAACAACACTAGCATCTTTGAGGTTTTCATGAGGTAAGTGTACTGATGGCATAGTCGACACTGCTGGAAGAAATCCCCTGTCAACTTAAAAAATGAGCAGTTTTACTTGTGGAATTTTTTTAGATCTTTGCAGCACACTCACAGCTGGGGATATGACATATGAAGATTCCTGTACACACTGTCCTTATTTTATTTTGTTGTATTTGTTCAGTGTAATTTTCCTTTTTTATTCTCCATATGTTTGATAACATCAGCATATGTTCTCTGCCATAGCAGATGACCTTTAATTGTACTCCTGTTGTGAGGCTGATGTTATATGACTGAAGATTTACCTTGAGAATGTCTCAGTAATGTTTAATGGGTCAGTCTTAACCATTCATTGTATTTAAACTGTTCATACAAAAGGCTTATGGATGGTTGGTTATTTGATATATGCACCAGATGTCTGGTGCAGCTCAGCTCACAGGAACCAAGCTCTGATACCAGCTATAGGCAACGCGCTAAGAATTTCTGTGCAAGACACTTAACCATTTTGTACCAAGAGCACAAAGACAGTTGATGGGTGACTGGCTAAATCATTTGATGTGTCAGCTCTACAAAAAGACATAGATGTACAGGGCAGTGGTATGAACCATTGCACACATCACACTTATGTTGGAAGACAGATTGTTTTCTATTCCAAGCATGCTGCTTTTCCTTGTAACTGTAATGACTTTTGCTGTCCTCTGACTCCATTTTCAGGCATGTTTCCCTCAGCACACACGGAATCAATTACAGAGAATGGTAGGGTCAGAAAGGACCTCTGGAAATCTTCTAGTCCAACCCTTCTGCTAAAGCAGGGTCACCCAGAGCAGGTTGCCCAGGATCACATCCAGCCAGGTTTTAAGTATCTCCAGAGAAAGAGACTCTACAATCTCTCTGGACAGCCTGTTCCAGGGCCCTGGCATCCTCACAGGAAAGATGTTTTCTTTTTCATGTTTAGGTGGAACCTTGTGTGTTCCAATTTGTGCCTGTTGCCCCTTGTCCTATCACTGGGTACCACTGAAAAGAGTCTGGCCAAATCCTTTTGACCCCCTCCCCATAGATATTGATAAACATTAATCAAATCCATTCTCATTCTTTCTTTCTGCAGGCTAAACAGCCCAGGTCTCTCAACCTTTCCTCATCACAGAGATGTTCCAGCATCCTCATCATCTTTGTAGTCCTCTGTTGGAAAATCTCCAGTAGGTTCCTGTCTCCCTTGAAATGGTGAGCCCAGAACAGGACACAATGCTGCAGATGTAGCCT
>JANHFX010029486.1:109539-132080 GCA_027560015.1 Chloroceryle amazona | reverse complement strand
TGGAAAATCTCCAGTAGGTTCCTGTCTCCCTTGAAATGGTGAGCCCAGAACAGGACACAATGCTGCAGATGTAGCCTCACTAGGGCAGAGTAGAGGGAAAGGAGATAATGAGTAACTTACTTTCACGTACATGCATATGAAACTCATGCTTAAACTCACTTAATGAGAAACTAAACCTGTCCATGAATACTGCTTTCTTTGGTCTTATTCTAGGTAAAGAATAGTTCTAACATTTCACCTTCACTACTGAAAATTACCATCATAAAATGAGCAGCCATTGACATTCCTGGACAGGAATCTATAGATGTTTTCAGAAATCCCAGTACTAGTGAATTTTGTTAGAGGCAGTGAGCATAAAAAGACCTTGACTTTATTCTCTGAACTTCCCTTGATTTTGCCTGTGAGCAGAAAATCATGTCAGTCTGGTATTCACCAGTCAGATTACCTTTAGGGAGAACTCTTCCAAACAGATTCTGCTGATTGTTATTCTGGCAAGGATATTTTCCAGAACCTGAAAAAAACAACAAACCACAGTGGTTTTCACTGTCACTATCATGCTTGTAGGGATGGATGACATTTCCATTTTAAACTCCAGACCTATTGTCGCTTTATTCCACATGGTGATTACTAGTTGCTGTCATGTGAAGAGAAAAAAAGATGTCCATATTTAGTCAGAATCAGAATTATCACTGACTTTACTGGCAGCCACTACCTTACCCTGAAGCATCTGGATAATAATTTCAAGACTCACAGATACTACACTCCCAGATGATCCCAAGCTGGTTGCTGCGGAACTCAACCTAATGCTATTCTAGTTACTGCAGATTGACAGTTTAATAAATAATGTGCACTATAGCTGAGGCCTCTGATGAGGTGCTACATATTGCTGTTCAGGACTTTTCATTCCAACTCACTCTCCTCAGCTTTGTTCAGTCATTGAATTATAGCTGTGTCTGGGGATCAAGCTAGACATCTGCTGCTTTAAATATTTCAGTGTTTAATCCTTGTAGGAGTTTGATTTTACTTGTTTTGAAACCGTTAGACAGTTATTGACATATGACTCATCTTTAATGAAAATTCAGACTAGAAATCTTCACCATGTATAACTTCTTAGAGAGCAAATGCCAAAATGACAATATCACAGTGTGACCATCCTGTTCCAGTCAACATGCAGCTGAATATCAATACTGTACTGGTGAGGCCAAGCTGAAGATCTGAAGAATACCAAATGAAAAATAATGTGTTAATTGACTTTTTTGATGCCACTAACATAACAACTGATTTTTTTTTACATTATAATATGTCATGTCATATGATTCATCTAACAATACTATTCCACAGAGATCAGCAAGTTGCTCTTGACCCTACTTGTGCAAGTTGCAGTCAATAGATTACAAATAGCACTCATGGGGCTGTTCAATTGTAGTATGAGTAGGACATTACTAACATTGGCTGGTTATTTGCAACTTTACATCATGAATCCCACTGACATGACAGTGACATTCACTTCAGTAGTGCCTACTCAGGAGCATCAGGACCTGTTTCCTAAAATGTGAAACCAGTTTGAAACAGAGCTGGAACAGATATACCAGCAGAGAGGGTGCGATGAAGAGCAATGAACTTCAGAGATCAAGCATAAGATGAAGGAGTTCTGTTCATTTTTCAAGTAGTTCTGTTCATTTTTCAGGTCTTCTGTCAGCAGTGTTGTGTTTGACAATTTTAATGCTGTATTTAAGAACCTCTACAGATATTTGTCCTTGTTTTTATAAACTTTATATTTTTTTCAGAAGTATATGCCTCAGCCAGTTTGTTTTCTTTCATATCTCCAGAGTGAGAACAGCCAGATACACACTTCACAGGACTCCTCCAATGGACATAAAAATTATTGTTACTCCAGCTCACTGATGAACAATGACTTCTTTATGTCCAGTTTGTGACTGATTGACTTCCGGCAACAGTATCTGCTATTTACCTTTTTCTTTTTCTCAAGATTTCATTGATTAAAGATAATAGATAAAGCACAGAAGAACCCACACGATTAGCTGATTACAGTGAGAAAGTGCTAGTCGTGTCTTGCCTGTGAATGTAATTTCTTCTAACCTTACAGCAGAAAAAAGTTGACAAGACTGAATGCAGCAAGCTCACCTGGCTGTCTGCTGGGAACAGTACACATTGATGCCAGCTTTTTTCCTGCTCCAAAACCTAAATTGGCTTTTTTTTTTTTTAGAGGGCAGATCAATTAAGAGGAGACAACACAGATCTCTGATAAATCTGTATTTGAGCTCATTTGATTATTCTCTGAAATTACACAGAAGATAGAACTAAGGGAGGGCTATGATATAATTTAGGTAACAATGTACTAGTTTTGCATTAAAAAAACCCTCATATATAAAAAGGAGGTCAAATTGGGGGTCTTGCAATAATGCAAGACATTGTCTGTGTATCTGGAGAGAACTGTTACTACAGCAAAAAAATGACTAAAACTGTTACTCAGCAACTGCATGATTTTTAGGACCATCTTCAACCAAGTGTAAGTTTGAGAGGTGCATTTTCTTCTATCACATGAACACTATCAAGTCAGAATTCTCTGTATTTTGAATTCTGTTTTCCTTTAGTATCACGTTTTCCTTCTATTTGCATATCTTGTGGGCATATAAAGAACAGCTCATCATTTCAAATGGAAGAAGAGAGTCAATGAGTAGCGGAACTGCTTATCTTACTGTTATGAAGAACAGAATCTCCATGTCTTACTGATAAACAGAAGGGATAGATAGATTTCAAGGAAGAAATTATACATGTTATTTTCAGATGATATTTTTTGGGTCATTTGTTGCTTGGATCTTTATTGGTTGCAATGGATCTCTACTGGAAAACAATCATGGATTCAATTCCATATCACCAGCATTTCTATTTTGAGCAAGTACATTTATTTAATCTACTTTTTCCCTGGCTTTCAACTCCACTTCAAATTACATTTTCATAAACAAGGTATTTAATAGAGGACATCACAATAAAACAGAAAGACCTTTTTGAACTTGCTCCAGGAAATTGTCAGAGAGAAAACAGGAATTATTTTAAGTACTTGCACTAAAACTCCCACATTCATGTTTTGCTTCCAAAATATCTTTTTTTTTTTCCCATTTTCTTTTCTTCTTGTTCTAAATGTGAGTAGAAATTCTCCATCTGAGATCTGTGCACCAGCAGAAGTGTGTTTTATAAAAAATCAGAATGATTTTTTTCTTCCTCTTTTTTCTTTCTGTGCTCTGTTGATAAATGAATAAGATTCAGAAATAAACAACAGAATTTACTTTGATGTACATATCTCAGTAAAGGATACATTTCTTTAAGATGTTCTGTACTTCATATGTATTTAAAGTATTTTCTGTTATAACAGTTCTTTGTAATCATTTTCTCTTCTCTTTTACATTATCAATGGTGAGAGCAATTTGCTGGCTTCATTTTCCATCCATGTCAGCTTTACATGCACTGTGTTTGACACACTGTGAAAGTAACTACTTCAAAAAGAAGAAGGATGACAGACTGCAAATTGTCTTTTGCTCATGGAAAATTTATGGGTTAAAAAAAAAGGTAAAAATTGACTGTTGTTGATCTTCCTCTGTGTTAATACCCACCTCAATGGACATAGTTTTAAGATTGTTACAGCTTCAACTTGCAGATAACTGTGGGAAGGCTTTTTCAGTTTTGATTTAGATGCTGAAACATACCTCTGATGATTATCAGTATTCCTTCTGCCTTCGTCTGCTCTCCTTCATTACAGTTCCATAAAGTACAGATACTATAGTACCACCAACATAAAAGACAGAGCTCCCCCAGATTAATGAAAAGTGCCTTACAGACTGAAATTCTCTTTGCATAAAAGTTTAGATAAGAACGAAGAAGGTTTAAGGCTCATCTGCACTCCACTGATGTAGAAAATCTTGTTGAGCATTAATACTACTTTTCCACTTGTACAAATTTATAAATTACAGTGGATGCGCTTCTGATTTATACCAAAAGATTTGAAAGGAAATTAATCAATTTGTATCACAAGTGAATAATTATAAAACAAAAATGTTCCTAAATAATACCAGAAAGAAATCTTTAGACATAACTGAAAAGGTGTAACTTTCACTTTTTGTAAGTAAAATATAGTCAATAGGTTAAAGTTTTTATTCTTACCTAGTCACTTCAGTTAATTTTATTCCTCAGCAAATGAGTTACAATAACTGGTCACCTTGCTATTATTTATGTAGGGTTTTTCAAATTTCACAGGAGTTATTTGTGAAATCAGTCATCTGTGAAGAATTTTGAACCTTGACTTGTGTTGAAGCAGGATGTAATTGGATACCACAGGGGAAGATAACTATTCCCAAAAATCAATCCTATCAATTCCAAACATTGTTTTAATCTATTTTCTATTTGCATTTGATCCATTTATTTATTCAATATTTATTCATCTACCTAAAAAGTAAATCTAAGTTGCAAACCCTACAGACAGATGAACCTTAACACTTCCAATCAGAAAATATGCTTTTAATTGATTTTTTTCTCTAGAGTCATTCCATATCAATGTGCTATTGACAAGGTTTTCTCTATTCAACATAGGTAACTTTCATATCTAATCTAGATGATTTCTTTAAATACATACTTTGATTCCTACCTTTCTCCACCTTATAGTCAAAATCTAAGAGAACTACAAAACAGCATACCTTATTTTGGAACCACAGAAAAGAAAAAAACACAATGAAACCCCAAAACCAGTAATTCATGGGCTTAGAATACAAGGCTGTATACTAGTGTGATAGCATGGTCATAACCTACAAGGGTTACCTGACCTGCAGGTGTGTAAGATCATGACTGTGGGGTTCTCAGGATTCCATAAAACAGAAGGACACAGAGGTTTGGGCTTCTATGAATTTCCTTTTTGCAAATTAGTAATTCTGTAGTATTTTGCAAATTACTATTAGTAAAGCAAGTATGTATCATAGCTTATTGTAAATTAATGACTAGTACACTTTATATATATATATTTCATATATACATATATATATAACAAATAACAAAATTACCACTAGGAAAGGAAGTATATGCTTATGATAATTTTATCTAGATGCATGGTTAAACATATTATGTGTTACCAGTACAGTACTCATCAACCTCATCCCAGGAGTGAAGGGGAAAAGTATTTTCATGGATGATCCATCTCAGCATCCCCAATGACGGTCTGATCTCTCCAGAGGAAGCTTCTCCGCTGAGAATCTTTTGCAGAGACGTTTATGCAGAGAAGCTCTCACAGGGAATTTCATCTTGGGTAGATAGAAAGTTATCTTGTGTATGGTTTTGTTTTAGATATGTATGTGTGCGCAGGACACTGGTTTTTGGCTTTGTTCATCATCACAGTTTCTTTGATCTGCCAGCTCTACCTTATTAAAAACATCTCAGTTCCTAGTTATGTTATTAGGGTTGTCCAGGTCCATTGCTGAGCTCATCAGGGACATCTCAGACTCCTGTTGAGTTCACCAGAGTGCTGCGCTCATCAGGGAAGCCTTGAGAGATCCTCACTGATCTTTATCAGTATGTTTCCCAGGTTACCTTTAAGGCTGTCCACATCAGCTGGGAACTGGAACACTACAGGACACCTTGAAGGCAATGTAAGAAGATGTGAAAGCAGACAATGCTCTTTTGACTTCCTAGAACTAGCCTTTTCTCAGAATTCTTGTCATATACCCAGTAGACCTTTATTTAAAAGTAAGTAAATATATAAATCCTGTGTTATATAACAGGCATGGAAGAGTGAGAAAAATACAGACTCCCGTTCAAAAAAAAGTGAATGGTAGATTTTCTTTATTCACAGCACTCAAGCAGAAAGCAAAGATATACAATCATCATTTATTTTGTAGATGCAATTCTTTCTGCTTTCCTTTTATGTTTCCCAGGGCATGTAGCCTTTCATTTGGCATCCACTGAGATTAGTATTGCTGAAGAGTTATCAGTTCATTACCAAAATGGTTTTTCATTTGCATCATAAAACTGTTAAATAAAATATTTTTTTTTCTGTTTTCAAAGATGCTAAACTTCACTTGTGTTCAATCTTTCTATTGAAGAGCTCATACTGAATCTAAATTAAAACCTTTCATTTCATATCAATTACTTTGTAAGAACAGAATATTGATATTACTGTGGCAGAATTTCCATTATTATCACTAACACTGGACTAATAAAGTATTTAAGTTATTAACCCAATAATAATGTTTCTACTCAAGGTTATTTAAAAAATAGACAAGAAAAAACATCCACACAGAAAAAAAAAATCAAAAAAGAAACAAAGAAAAAATAGAAAAAAAGGAACAAAAAATAGTTGCATATACTGAGTGAAAATTAACAAGCTGCTGTTTAGGAATAAAACACTACCATCATTCACCTGACTGCGAGATTTTTCTTTAAGTCAAATTATATCTTGTAAGATCACAGCCAGCTAGGTATACAGATTAATGTCTCCTATTTAAGGGGAAAAATACTACAATGAAACTTTACATATGGCATAAGAACATTCAAACAAGAGTAAAATTAAATATATCAAGGTTAACTAACTGAACTACCACCTTACTTTAAGGATTTTTAACTGCTGTATATGATCAAAGTATTAATGATTTGATAACACATAAATCAGAACAAAGGTTCAAATGTTAAGGCAATCAGAACAATGTTACATAAACTGATTTTAAACAATATTATTTCAGAATCATAGTTATTTCAACCTTTTTTCTCTTAAAAGTTTCTTGAATTTCGTTAGTGACTATTTCTCTTGATATTTGCATTCTTAGGCTAAAAACTGTTACAATAAAAAAAAAAAAAGATAAAATTACCAAAAAATAATAATAATTAAAAAGTTACCTTAGAACATAGGATATTCCTTACCATTTAATAAAATTTTGTCCTTCCTTAAAGAGCAATATTACACACCAAACAATGTTATAACCAGTCATCAATCCTGATGAAGCAACTGGGCTTTATAAAACACCTTGTTGGTGTCACTGAAAACACAGCAACTAAAAGGCTTAGTTAATTTGTGAACTGAGGTTATAAAAAACTAACAAGAAAATCAAATGTGCTTTAGGAGTAATGATAAAGGAGGATTGCTATTTAAAAATTGTAACTTCTTTTTTTTTAAGCTTGACTTAAATGTCTCTGTTAGTAAAATTCTATTTACAAGATTTTAAACTTTAATTACTTAACTGATTTCAACTAAGAAAACTAAGATTCTATGAAGGTTTTTTGTTTGGTTTTGAAGCTTATTTCCTGATTAGCTACTGGAAAGGAAAATTTTCAGTGAAAATGATAGGAGAGGCTGAAAAGATTTCTAGAAAATAACTGTAAGGAGTATGGTAAACTATCCCCTAAGCCTTATTTTCTCATGATCAATATGTCAGTTTATGCTAGTCATATACTATACCAATCATATGGTGTAAGGAAATATACTCTAATCATAATCATAGTATTATAAAAGTATAAAAAACTCATTAATAATCACATTATTAAGAGCGTCATTATCACAGAGCTATGCATGTTTCTTTAACAGCTCATTTTTACATGATTAAAAGTCTTTTGAAACTTCTGTGATTTCAGGTAGGATAATATACTTTGGTATATCAATACTGCACAGTAATGTGGGGGTTTTGTCCTTGTAAAATATAAATTGTTCCACACGTAAGGCTGTAAAATAACCAGGTTTTCTCCCATTTGCAAGAACCTTCATCTTATGCCTTTACATTTGTAGTGTGTGAAGAAGTAAGGAGGAAGAGTTTCAGGACAAGAAACATTTTTTTTGTAGTCAGAAAAACTCCATAACCTCCATACGGAAGTGTTACGAACACTGTGTGCAGGAGCAAACATTTTTATTATTATTATATATAAACTATGGACTCCTTAAATGTTGTCCTGTGTCAGATTCCTGAACGTCCACATTCACCTATGCTTTCACTTGACAATGTGGAATTTTCTCTTGGGATCAGTAGCTGCACTTCAAGCAGACTGGCTTTACTAGCATTCTTGGGACCTTATTTTCAGCAAAGACAGGGACTCTCAAATGCACTTGAAATTCACTGCAGAATGGGAACAAAAGACATTCAGGTATTTATAGCAGGCAGTGCACCTCTCTTTCCTTATATACTTTGGATAAAAAGACATCCTTATGTCTTATTATTTCTTTTTTTTTACTTTTTTTCCCTAATGGTTTTGGAGAATTTTATTCTTACCCTAAACCATATAAATTCCACAACCTAGAGAGCCTAGAGGGATACAGGAAGCTGGCTGTTTTCTTCTGCCTTCTTGGTACACAGTTTGACTCTGCATTGAAAGAGGGAACTTAAGATTTTAGAAATGAGAAAGAGTGCAAGAGTTCACAAAACCTGTAGATGTACAGTTATTTCAGTAGTAGTAATATTTATTCTGAATTGTTTTCAGAACAGAGATCTTAATCATCCATTTACTATGATAGCAAGAACTTAGCTTTCAATTGCTTTTGAAGGAATATATAGCCAATGATCAAATCTTTAATTAAATGACAACCTGGGATTTTTTTTTTCTTAACAAAAGTAGAAGCCTGTCATTTGGCTAAGAGCTTTATAATAGCAAAGGGCACACTACTGCATTTGAAAGAGTGTAAAGAATCTATCTCTGTCACTCTGACAGAAGAAATATTTTTGATGCTCAGCTGTAGCAGTCTATTATATCTCCTCACGTCATTACCTCTCTGCTGTTCTCCTGTCTCTGTCTGGGACCTAAGCCCTGTCTCACTTATTTAAAAGAAGTCAGACTTCAATAAGTCCATTGTTTCTTTTTAGAATGGAAAATACAAAATATATTAAGGAAACAAGACTGTCTAAATGGGCACCATATTGTTTAGTATCAAGCTCCATTTCTGTTAAAAAACAAAACCAAAACCAAATACCTGTGGATTTTGCCCTTCAATTTATGGATTTACTCCTGTACACCATCATTTGGAAATGATCATTTCTTACAAGGCTGTTTACTTATCATCATTCAGGTGGATTTACTTCTACCTTCAAAGTCATACTTCAGGGAATTTTCTCTGTAGTCTTTGAATACTGTTTCTCTTCCTTGATTCATTATGTTTTCTAGGGGATGAACAAGTATCTTTTGAATTTCAGCAAGAGAAAAAGGAGAATCATAGAATCAAAGATTTGGTTTGGAGAGACTTTTAAGGTCATCAAGTCCAACTCTTAACACAGCACTGCCAGGGCACCACTAAACCTTACCCCTCAGCAATGTATACACACATCTTTTAAATATCCCCAGTGATGGGTACTCCACCACTTCCTTAGGCTGCTGTTCCAGGGCTTGACAACCCTTCTAGTGAATGGTTAAAAATACTGTTCTTGTTCAGAATCTTACTGGACATAGAGTTTTAAAATGCCACATTAGTAGAGGAGTAGGAACTTTTCTCTCTCAAACTTTAACAGTAATGTTCTATTTGGAACTCAGTCCTTCACAGTACTGTAAATGTCATTATCAGATAAGTATCTGTTCTGCTTTTAGATAGAATTGTAGCTGGGGAATTATTGCTTTTGATTGACATACTACACTACAGACAAACAAAAGACTGTGCTTAAGTAACATTCAATAGTTTTAATGATACAATTTTTCATAATTTAGTAAATACACATATATATGAACAAAATAACGTTATGGAAAAAGCTGACAAGATCTCTTTATCTATGCACTTTAGATGGATGTGTACATGGATTATAACTGGTTTCATTGTGCCACAAAGTGTGAAGTAATAAGAAAAGAAATAGATTTGGACTTCAGACTAAGAAACAGTTAACTTTTTATATTATGGAAAAAACAAACAAACAAATAAACTGCTGATTTCAACTTTTGGCAGCATTTATTTATAAGAAATTTATTTTCTAGAAATGTTCAAACACAAACTTAGCAAATAATGATACAATAAATTGTACAAAACAATTGCTTGCTACTGCTACTCAGGCAGAGATTTCAGTTATTCTGTATTAAAATACATGAAACGTATGAAATTAACTTCTGTGCAAAAAGCTCATACAATGCAGGTAATTCAGGCACCTTCACAGTGCTGAATACTTCACCTTGTGTACACCCAGAAGGTTACCATAACATGTCTGTCTAGGCAGACTGAAGGGGTGAACCCATAGCTATATTCAATTTTTATTTTTTTCTCCTGTATGAGACCAAATAGTTGAGATTACTTTTGTGTTACATGAGAACTCTTAATACAAAGTATTTTTTTATTTTGAAATAAAGAACATCACAACAACTTCATATGAAAAGATTAGTCCCAGATGGTGCTTTAGGTCATGGTATACAATAGGACATTTAAGGCAATACAAATCTGTATTTCTTTGACCCTGGATATTCTTCTGTCTCTTTGTATGAAGAGATACAGGGAGTTTGAGTCAAATTCACTCTTGAAAAATTACTAGTGTATCATAATCATAGAGTGTTTCAGGATGGAAGGGACCTCTAGAGGTCATCTGGTCCAACCTCCCTACACAAGTAGGGACATCTACCTAGGGCAGGGTGCTCATAACCCCATCAAGCCTGAAACAATCCTCAGGACTTCTTCTAACATGATCATTATTAATTATGGCATGTTATTTCTTCAAGGCCCCACAATAAGACTTTGAATTCTAGGCTGGTGGCCATAGGATTTTGTGACTCTAGCTCAATATCATCTGATAGTCCAAAAATGTTCAGAAACAGGAACAGAGGAGCTCTGTTGATTAATTTGGAGAGACACATCCTGACAGAGGTTGAAGAAGGGAAGGGGGTAATAATTCCCTGATCATATAAACAGATGGGATCAGGTGCCTAATTTGTGTGATAACATTGGAAAAAAATAAAATTTTCTCATAGTTCCATGCTTAGAAGGCACCACTGAAAGTTACTGGGAACAGAGACAGCAGGTATTTTTGTGGAATAAACTAGTCTGCTCTGCTTCTTTGGGAATTATGAATATGGTTTTCTTGTAAGATTCAAAAGCCCTTTCCATTCATATGTCATTCAATCTTTTTCCCTAATGGCTATTATGTCTTAGTAAACTCCTAAATAACTTTGCTTAAAGATAGTTGTGAAAAGAGCTATGTGTGACAGTTTCTAACTTGATTGGCAAATTCAAAGTTTTAAGAGTTGTGCTGTAACCCTGTCAAAATCTCTCTCTTTTTTTTTTTTTTTTTTTTTTTTGGTGTCTGAGACTTTAATCTTGTAGAATAAGTAAAGGAACCTCATTTGCATGGATACATATGAGAAACTCATGAGGAATAACTCAATGTGGGGGCAGACATCTGCACACTG
Organism: Chloroceryle amazona; assembly: GCA_027560015.1. NCBI lineage: Eukaryota > Metazoa > Chordata > Aves > Coraciiformes > Cerylidae > Chloroceryle > Chloroceryle amazona. The sequence goes on along the minus strand of JANHFX010029486.1, from coordinate 120,728 downwards.
TATTGACTACTCTCCACTGCAATTCGATTCATGTCCTATGCTTCTATTTTTCTGTGAATCTGGTAACATGAAGACTGTGTCCAAAGTATGATTCTTGTGTTTGCTCAACAACTTAGGGAGTAAATAGTGATCAAAAATTAACTGTTATGAGAATATGACAGTGTTTACAAATCCTGTCAAACGAACTTAATTGGTAGGTGAGGACCATACTAACAAAGCACACAGCAACTATGTCGTTTGTCACATATTAATGCTGGTGTCCATGTGTATTGCTAGAAGTGGGCAGGAAATTGACAACTTGGCTCTTAAAAGTCTTTAGTTCACCTAGCCTTTGTTTTTGTATCTAGTATTCCTTAGGTTGCAATGGCAGAAATTTGGCATGATTAGAGTAATGAAATGTTTGTAGAAAACTTGAACTCTTCTGAGCATAATTTCTTTTACTTTTTCTGAGCATAATTTCCTATCTTCCATTTTCCAGAAGGAAATTTTTTGTAGGATCATTTACCCAACAATCACAAGTCATTTGTAAACCAAATTCTTATCAGGGTGTATAATTCATGAGTCTCAGTCTGCATACTTGTGTTCAGCTGATAAAACTATAGACTTTTAATTCTGGAAATGAGAAGAACTGTGATACATGCAAACTCCTGGCGGTCTGGAAAATGGCCCAGCAGTGATGAAAATGTGTATTTGTCACTCTTAAACACACTAGAGAAATAAGGCCAATAATATTTGAAAGCTGCTTAGTATTTTAACAAAAACAACACAAAACAACACAACCAAAAGAACAAAAAGAAAAGAAGACATTAAAAATAGATAAATATTTTTAGGGGTTTATGAAGTTATTTTTCGTAGTAATTCTGAAGCAAGTTCTGTAATTCCACTATTACAGTAAGGCATTTATTCTAAACACAACAGGAAAAAAGTATCTATCACTTGGATATTTTTAAACTGACTCCCATAGTACATTCCTTATAAATGAAGTATTCCAGGGCCAAACTATAATGAGGAAAGAGCACTACCAGTGAAAGAACTATTGTCCTTGTATTACCTTTAATCTCAAACTGTAGATGCACAGATAGGCTTTGTTCCTTGGGAAGAAAAGTCGCTTTTTCACTATGTTCAATTAATTTGCTTTAAATAGCATAAATATATCAATGGGTTGGGTTTTTTTCTTTTCTTCTAGTTTTTGATCAAAGTACTTGTCAAAATGAAGAGGCATTGACCTTCTGTTCCTTTAGCATTTCATTCATATTGAGTCACCACCTAGAGTAAAGCTGTGTTTTGTCTTAATTCTCAGTTATAACCATATTTGGCAAAGGACCATGCTATCAAAATACAACATTTTAGAACTAGATATCTACCACTCAAAAATACCTAAAGAGTAGTTAAGTCAATAAATGACATATTAAAAGTAAAACTTAAAAATATTTATGAGCAGTCATGGTTAGCGAAAAATGTAACATTTATTATTGATTTGGAATCTGTTATTAATTGTAGCAACTGGATTTGACATTTGAGTGGTCAAAGTGCAAACGGCAATTATACCCCACGACCTCCTGCTTAGCAGCCAAGGGGACTACATCCAGGGGAAAAAAAGCCAGTTCAGCATGAAGAACTATTATATTTCATTTTTAATGTGTCTGGGATTAATGCAGAAATCATTACTTTATTAAAGAAACCTCTCTTTATTAAAGAAAGCTCTTTATATGCACATATTTGAAAGAGGACAAAAGTAGCATTACACCCAACCTGCACCATTCTGAAATGATATAGTTCGAAATTGTATTAGTTCATTAAGAAACACATAAGAATTTTGAAGAATTTCAGAAGACAAAAGACATATTTTGAGTATGTAGAGGAGCTCACAAATGTTGTCCAAATTATAAATCAATGTACAATCTATTACAATAACAGCTAGGTATGACATGGAAGACAGAGCCATGCATATGCTGAAGTAAAAATATTCAGGGAATGCAGTTCAGTCTTTGAACAGGAGTAGGATTTTTTTTTTTCAAACAGAAATAAAATATGTGTTACTCAAAACAATGAAGCATTTCTTCATGGTCTTCCACCAAAACCAATAGAACCAAACATAAAATCTGTTATAAAAGATAGACTTTGGACATTTTTATTTGTCCTGACCATAGTCAAATGATGTAAAAGAATCAGGAAAAAGACAGAAGGATCATACTATACCAGTAATATAGACAGCATATATTTCTCATATCACTTAAGTGTCTTTGATAACATTTTAAAACAAAATGATCAGTATAAATGATTAATTAATTTGAACAGTATAATGTCCAAAATGTACAGTGCTGCAAATATGATTGCTGCACATGTTAATGCATAGAGTTTTGTAATTATATATGCAAACATTTGCTTAAGAAGTATTTCAGTCAATAGTTAAGGAAGTGAAAATGATTCCAAACATTTTAAAATAACACATTATTTCCTGAAAACTACAGTGAACTGTTTAAATACAAACACTGGAATTTGTTTTTATATTAAAAAGTTAATTTTAAGTTAAATTACATTTTAAAATAATGTTGATTTATTTAACTTTTCTTGGGCTTAATTTAAACTAGGTTTTCTTCACTACCTCAAAAGTTGTTAATGTTTCCTTGTCACAAATACAAATTTTAAGTTTTTGTCATGCTCCCATTACTCAAGTTTATGTCCATGTCCTCTTTGTACCAAATGGGAACTGCCCTGCTCCTCAGGGTTGGGGCCTGCAGAACTGCTGCTCACCACAAGCTTTGACCCACTGGTAGAACTCTGGGCACCATACCAGGGTGGTTGATTTCACTTAACAGGTCATCATATCATCATCAGAAAAGAAGATAACCATGATCCTTACTCGAGCTGCAATTTGCTCGCCATTCCCCCCCCCCCCCAGCTTCTTTTCCAGTGTGGAAAAGAGGTTCCATAGATGCAAAGTGAGTTCCTACATTGGTAGGAACAGTATAGTGTTATGTACATGGGATGGCTAACAGTGAATTCAGACATCTACACATGGAGAGCTATTCTCAAGGCTCTGTTCAAAAACATGATGCTCTTCATTAAATATCAGTGTCACCTTGAGGAAGCACACCTCAAAGAGAGATCCTGTTATTCTGACTGTAATTTCCTAATATAACCCAAAAACTAATTTGGTCAACACATCCAGCCAAGTGTCCACTGAATATTGGCACAACATTCTCATTTGCTAGAATGAAAATCCTGACAAAGTCTTTTCAAGTACACCTAAGATGTAAGTACACCCATATAAATACTTAAAGGGCATGAGCAAACCACTCTTTCAAGTTCTCTTGGTTATTTTAAAAGCACTAAGAGTTATTTTTTTTTGGAGAGGCTATACATTTTTTTTAATCATGGGAATATTTTTTCAGGAACTTTATTTTTGTTTTAAACAAAAGTGTTTTAACATACTTCTCAAGATACGGATCTCTGCAACAAGCACCTCTTTACTCCTGATTCATATTCCCACTAATTACTTCTTATATTTATGACACTATAAACTATTGGAAACTTCTATCTGGTTGATTTTTCTTTTTTGTTTCCTTTTAGTGGTCAGGTACTTAGGTGTTCTTTATTCCTGTAGGTATGGTTGGACTCGGTGATCTACAAGGTCCCTTTCAACCACAATTATTCTGTGATTCTGTGGTTCCGTGACTTTCTATTTAGTCTCTTGAAGTCTTTGTAGGCTAATACAGTCTTTCTGTAAGCACAGTTTATAATATTTAGTTCTGAAAATAATATTTTTCATGCCCTAGATTACCAAGTGATCCATATCTTCTTGTGGAAATGATCTGCACTCTTCATTATTTAACCAGCTGCACAATCTTTGTGATCTTTAAAATATTGACTGTAATATTATTTCTTCTAGGTCATTGATGCAAGTCAAAAGAGTGTGGGGTCAGGCATCTATTCCTGCTCAACTTCCCTCATAAAGTGTTCAACCATGTTAACTTCGGGATTTAACCACATTTATTCAACAATTATTTCTGATAAAATTCTATGTTTATTTATCTTATGTTACATTTTAAATCACATAAATGTAATTTTTTATATACCATTTAATTTCATGGACTTAAAGTATGACAATAAGATTAGAAGTACATATATGAAGTTCTGTAAGACATTTTAATGAAATGTGTACCTGGGTATAGTCCTATTTTAGTCCCCTGGGGCAGATGGTAGGGCATATTTATACAATGCAAAACATATTAGACAGGTAGGTTTTTATCCTTCCTGTGTGCACTCATGACTGAAATGAGTTTGTAAGGAAACTATTCTCAATCTGTCAGAAGTGTACCTCAGCAATATCACTAAGCACATAAAAATGTTTTGTAAATTGTATTTGGGTGTTAGTGTTTGGGAGCCAGGGCTTGGTACTGAAAGAGTGACGTCCTTGTTTATTGATGACTCTAGACTCCAATTTCGTACAGTAAGGAGAGACAGCACTGCACGTTGTTGCTCCTCAGACTTTTTGATAAGGCAATAAAATATTTAACAAATATTGTACTGCAACTTACATTAATATATGCCTATCACAAACTTCCTTAGCCTGATTTTTCTTGTTGGTTCCAGGTAGAAAAAACTTCACAGACAGAGAGAGTGAGATTCATGATTAATTACATGTTGATATTTAGTCTGCCTGCATTTCCTGAAGTAAGTGTTGTAGTTCATAAGATGCTTCCTCTCAAGTGTAGAATGACTTACCTACTCCTATACCCACTGGAGGCTCTGTAGATATACACATTTGTGAAACAAACATTTCAAATCAATGATGTTTTCAACAAGGCGATGTCACAAGTCACATTCAAAGTGAGTTACAGTTCCAACCCCTTCAGTGCACACTCGAATTCCTCCTTAAATTATGTTTGTACTCCTCCTGAGACATAAATTACCCTTCCTTCAACCTTGAGGGTATGCAAGATTGCTATTATAGGGCCAGTCTGTTTAGGTAGAATTAAGTTGCTTATAGGAAGCACAGGTAGTATCTTTCCATCTCATGGGAAAGCCTATCAAAGCTGCCTTGACTCCTGTATTCAATAACAAACGTCTCTGCTTTACCAAAGGCATGGGGGAGATAAAATAATATTGCACATGTTCCCTAGCACTGGACTCCAAGGCCCCAGAAATGTGTACTACATTATGAGACATGTACTCCTGTCTCTGAGCCAAATAAAGTGTGGAGCTGAAGGAAGCACTTTCTGCACCTACTTTCTGCACTCTAGAAGGGATCAGAACAGGAAGAAGTTACTGATTCACCTCAAGATCAACAGCATTAAAGCATTTACAAGGACACATTACCCTCCATTGCCTCTGTCACAGCTTGTGGCATTTACTCAAACAGCACTAGGCATACACTTCAGCAGAGCACTTCACACTTCTTAAACTGAGACACATCAGCAGCCTACCTGTTTTTTTAGCATCAAAGTAAAGACAAGGGATATGTGTCTGGCACAAGAGCATATGTGGTGACAGTGCTTTTTATTCCAGAAGATGACAGAATTCAACAATCAGATGCAAAAAGCAGGGGGTTACACCTCTGGGCTCTCCTCCCAGATAATATATATGATAATATACCATATAAAAACACTTGGTGTGGGTTCACATGTCCTTGATGGCAAGTTCTGTGTGGAGTAGGAAAGATTAGGCCAACTTGCTAAGCAGATGGGCTCCTGCTAGCCTGAAGGACTAAAAATATATTAGAATAGCTGCTTCTGGTGTATCTTAATACTTAGAAGATTATAGTTGAGTTCCACCTCACTATATCCTTCAGATATAATCAGGTATGTCCCCCAGGATGAGCAGTTGTCAGGCAATCTTTGTACTATTTTCACAATTCAAAGGACTTTTCAGAGGACTTCCCCTCTAGTTTTTTTCAGGCAACTGTATGTCTGGGATACCTTCAAGCACTGCTTTTAACAGGGAAGCACTGAAGTCTAGCCACCTATTTTAGTATCTTAGACAGTTTGTGTTCTTCTCAAAAGAAATTTTTAAATATTTGCTTTAGGAAGATAATAGAAAGTAGTCTTGGAAGCTCTGTCTGGGGGCATAGCTATATGGATGGAGGTGTCAGAGGTTCCAAAAATGACATTAATTGTCCTCAAGCACCACACATATTAAACTGCACTAGATCCCCAATAACAGAGGAATCACTCTCTTAAATATCTACCTTAAGGCAAACTAATTTAATTCCTAGGAATGGATTCACTTGCTTAACTGTGTATCTGGATATAGTGTCTAGTTCTGTATGGGTTTCATGCTAAACAGGTAAACTGTTAGCCCTGGGCCTTTCAGGGCACAGCAGTGGCACATGTTTGCCCAGGTGTAGTCATCGATTATTGTCCCTTTCTCCTGAGGCACTCCCCAGAAATGCAGACTCAAAGTTGAACTAAAGCCCTAAAGTTTTTTTTGTCCGTTCACCTGCCTAATCCCTGTTGCCCCTTTTTACAGGCTCCAAAAGCTTCACATTCTTCAGTCTGGCTTCAGTGGCCAGGTTACAGGAACCTCAGCAAGGTCACTTTCACCTTGAAGAACAATGCGGAGCATGCTGAGCATCTGTCCTGACAGGAAAGAAAAGAACTAAACATGCTCAGAGGTGTTTGATAATGTGTATCAGGGGGCATGCTAAAAATACGTTAAAATTGTAATGTTAAATTTTATTACATACAGCTCCCATTTGCATCTGTCCTGGGTTGACTGGTTCTCCTTTACCCCTGCTCAGCAGCCCCAGGTCTCCACACATGTGATATGCTCATGCCTAGAGAGAGGGCTAGCCTGCACGTGGGGTCCAGCTGGCACTGTTTGCTGTGCTGTCAGCTGGAATAGACATCACTTTCCCAGTCCTCACATATTGCAGTGGCTCAGTCTTGTAATTCTTCACACTTCTCAGTTAACTCCTTATTTTACCAGACCCTGTCAGATCTCCATGTATGCCAGCAGCTTGCAGGGGCTGGGGACAGTGAGAACAGGGACTAGCAGCCAGAGTCCATCCCACTGTCCCAACCAGGAGCAGGGCAGCTGGGAGGCACCAGGGCAGCCCCAGTGCTGGACATTAAGCACCTCCCTGAGGACAGGGACAAGCTGAGGCCTGGCTGGGACAGACAGGGCTGGCAGGGCCATGACACACTATGTTATTGCTTCTGAGAGGCAGATGCAGCTGTCTCACATAGCCCTTTGGCACTTGTAAATTACATCTGAAGGACACTGCATATGCCCTGAAGATAGTATTTACTCTAACCAGGCCATGTAGCCTCACCAGCCTATACTCCCCTCTACCCTTCAAAGGGACCAGCAGTGTCACACACATCACAGGCAACCTGAGGACCTGCTTGGTAGGGATTGGTCCTGTCCATATCCCTTCTCCCTCCCTCTCTCATGAAATTCACCTGCCTTCAGGCTTCTTCACTGATCTTTTTAGAGAACTCCCTTCAAAGGCTGCAGCTGCTGTAACAAGAGCAGCAGCCATTTGAGCTTATAGGCATTATCTTTCTGTGATGCAGAGGTGTGGAGACACCCTCTAAAAAGACTTCTCCCAGCTTCAGTACCAAGTGATTTCATACCACAACTGTAGGAAGAGAAGTTTTAGAGCTGACAGCAGTGATGGCAGGATGCACCTGTGCCTGCTCTTGTATCATGACCACCATCACTACTTGGAGTACAAACATCCCACAGCCTTTTGCCTGATTACCATCCCACTTACCTAGCTCTGTGGAGCTGTTCTGAAATGGCATGGCACTTGGGGGAACTGGTTGATGACAAGCTGCACCTGAAGACAGGCATCATGTGACTGTTGCCCATGGTGTAAATGCAAAATACTGCATGTAGTTGAATGGCTGCTGGCTGAAATGTCTAGGTTTTTGGATTAGTTTGGTTCTCTTCTTTCTTGATTTTTTTTTTCTAGTTGTGGCAGCCAAACCCTCTGGAAGTTGCCATATGTTAGGTTACCTGGGTAAAGGGCAAGTACTATAAACACAAAAGGAGAAGGGGAGGATCAGAGAAGCAATTATAGGTCTATGAACCTAGTAACCTTACCACTGAGAACAGAGTAGGCTGGGAAGACCATTCAGGGAGAGTAAGCATTGTCCCAATGTGAAGCCACAAAGAGTCACCTTTGATGACCTTAGAGAAACTCTCCCAGCAGTAAGCACTGCAGACTGTAGGGAGTAACAGTTCAACTGGGTCTCAGGCTTATTATGGCATATGGAGGGAAGAGCATTTGGGATTGTTTAAAAATTAGGGAGTTTAAGGTGATTGTGGGAGCATGAGATCTTTATTACAAGATATTTAAAGGGAGGACCAAGGCCATGGAAAGGGAAGAGTAGGGGAGGAGCAAGCATGGGAAAATAGATGAAGAAAGTGATAAAAGGCTCTGGTCACATCATAAACAAGGGGCTTGTGTGACAGAGCTTCTCCTCACCATGGCAGTCTATCCAATATTCTTGTGAAATTCTATTTCTAAATATTTTCTGTGTGGGTGTGCACTCTCAATTGTGTGTGAATGCTGCTGATCCTATGTGTATGCCTGTGAATTTCAAAGTGGACTAGCCTGGAAATATAATAAAAGGTCTGAGTTCCAGCACCTGGCGTGAGACCACAAACCCCAGAGACTTGTAGGACCAAGCACCAGTAACTAGGGGAAATCAGGACTCCAGTAGTCAGACACTGGGTAGTCCAAGTGTCTTAAGACCATAGAATCATAGAACTGTTTAGGTTGGAAAAGCCCTTTAATAGCAAGTCCAAAAATTAATCAAACACTTCCAAATCCACCACTAAACTATGTCACTAAGCACTGCATCTATATGTCTTTTAAATGACTCCACCACTTCCCTGGGCAAAAAGTTCTCATGCTGGACAATCTCTTCAGTGAAGAATTTTTTCCTATGTCCAATCCAAACCTCCCCATATCCCTGCATGATTGTGAGTTCACAGTCTCTACTTTCTGAGTGCATGGAGAGAAGATCTGAGAGGAGATGTGAGGGAGTGTGTCATTTGATGCTCCAGGATGGATGCCATATTTACTGCTTCCCTGCCTCCCTTCTCACCTGCCACTTCGTTCCTCGCTGTGTTTCAAGGTTACACTGAAAATCTTCCTCTGTGCTGTGAAAGGTGAGTGTAGGAATCGCCAGGTGGGTTGCAGATGTGTGCTTAGCTCCAGGAAATGTGCTTGACATCGTGTGTTTCTCCTGACCCAGTGCCTGCTGTACAGCTGGCCTGCTTGTTAGGGAAGGGATGCTGTATAAGGCAGAGTGCCCTTAATGACATTTGGCTGGAGATGTTGAGGGGCATTTTTCCATAGACACCATTGCATGGAAAACATAATTTACCTTTTTGGGTTACATGAGGATGGCTCATGCAAATTAAAGAGGTGGAAGGGCATGCTTCATTTGAGTCCCTGCAGGTTTGACATTTGCTTATGTGACCGGAAGATAAGTTCACAAAAATGTCTACTGTGACGAGATCTGGTTATGCCAGGTCTTTTGTTTTTCTTTTCTCTTTTCTTTTCCTTTTCTTTTCTCCAACTTTTCCAAACAATGATGCAGTTTACCATCTAACCCTACAAAAAGTTATTTTAATGTCACAGACAGTACTGTAAATTGTATATAGGAAATAGCTATATGGACAGACAGACAGCAATCAGAAGAAATGGATATGGAATTAGTCTGAAAATGAAAATATCATGACAAATTCTGAATTTCCTTTCCTCCTGGCAGATTGTGGGGAAGAGAGAGAGAAGAAAGAAAAGAAAGAAAAGAAAGAAAAGAAAGAAAGAAAAGAAAGAAAAGAAAGAAAGAAAGAAAGAAAGAAAGAAAGAAAGAAAGAGAAAAGAGACATTGTTAGCATGTTATTAAAAGTCAAATATTTTTTATAAAAAGATAAAATTAATTTAGCTTCTAAATATAAGTTTTCCTACTTTCAGTAGGTCTTGTACAGAAGCAAATGGTTTTTCACTAAATAAATGAAATGATATGAAGATAACATGAAACAGTAGAGTACTGTGAACTAATGTTGATCTAGTGATAAACCTAAACAGAGAATCTAAGTCAATTTATAATTAATTATCAAATGATATATTCCCTTACTTCTGTGTTTAAAAGTAAAATTTTGGTTCTATATCTTTCATAATGATTTCTATAGTTTTTAATGACTTGTGAAAATGTTAGTTACCATAGTCACAAAAGTGGGAAATTGTACTACTGAAAGAAAAAAAAGCTTTTTTTGTGTGTTCTCAGAATACAGATGCATAAAATTTTCTCTGTGTAGTAAATATATATGTGCTTTGCAGGTCAGCTAATGTCCATTTCCAAGCCACAAAATGTAATTTTTAATCCATTATTATTATTTTTCTTTATTAAAAAAAAAAAAGAGAAAAAAAAAAAAGAGGTCATTCTTGATGGTAAGGGTATTGAAAGAGGAAATCAGTACAAACACTGTCACTCAAACTGGTAGAAATCCTTGATAGAAATCCTACATCTTGAATTAGCAGAGAAAAATAAATAAATGCACTTAATTATAGATTGTGTTTATTGTAGGAGGCCAGAAGTGGCACATATGATAAACACTTCTGTTAAAACTACTGAGGCATATTGTGATTTTGCTTTTTCCCATATGGCTTGCCTGGAGAGATTGTTTTACATAAAGGGTTTTCATATTTTCCTGCAAAATTTCCAATTTTCCCAAAGAAAAAAAAGTGAGAAAATGCACTAGATCAGATAGTTATTGCCCAGTTCAAAACAGATTAGCAGAATGCTTTGCACAAACATTAAAAAAGGCATTAGACAAAAATGAGGGTAGATTCTTGCAACAACATATTGCAAACTTCATTTTATTGTGAAGCTCAGCATCAAGCAGCCACATGAACACCCACAGAGTTCTTATAATGTAATTAAATAAATTTTGCTTGTCTGTGCAAGATATAACCAATTAATATCAACAGACCGCCATGACCATCTATAAAACAAACTTTGAAAAATAATGTGTAATAATACCATAGTGGATCTTTTTGCCTATCAGTTTACAAAATGAAATCTCTTGAGCAAAATTCGGTCAAGGTATAAAGAGCTCTTGGCCTGCTTCATGCAGATTCTTGGATTAAAATAAAATAAAATAAAAAGAAGAGGAAAAGAAAAGAGAAGAAAAAAGAGAAGGGAAGGGAAGGGAAGGGAAGGGAA
>JANHFX010029486.1:84609-94645 GCA_027560015.1 Chloroceryle amazona | reverse complement strand
GACTGAAGATATGAGCCGAACTTTGCTAATATTTCTGTCACATTAACAGCTAATTTTTGGATCCAAAATATATAACAATATTTCAGCCCTTAGTGAACTTTATTCAAGAAAGACTAGAAGTTCATTATCATAAATTATCTTTAAAACAGAAGAGTGTCAATGCATACTAGAAGAAGTTTCTGCAAATGAATCACATTTTTTGTTGTGGTTGGTTCCTAGTTTTTGTTCTACGTAGAGAGTATAATATAGTGTTGTGGTGTCGTAATGAAGTAGTACATGGATATAATACACTGTTTGCTAGCCAAAACACAAATAAATAGCGTCCAGACTTGACCTCAGGTGAACTATTACAAGAATGACTCATATGTGCGAACTAAAGCAACACCTTATTTCCAAAGTAAAATCTGACTTCAGTTTGAAATCTTTATCACCAACAGATTTCTCTTGAATGTCCTTACTCAAGTGTAAAGAGATGCTAATTTAAATACAAAATTAAGGGAAATACCACTCTTTCTTACCCTCTGTAAAACTCAAATTATCTCTATCATAGTTCTCTTCAATAAATCTCAGGTAGACGGGCTGTAGAGGAACTCAGTTACAAAAGAATTATTTTTTATCTGCTTGAAACAGAAAATCATGGATGATTTTAAAGGCAGAGAAAGCATTTACATTATTTAGAAATATGCTAGCAGGAAAATGTTAACAATTACTAAGGGAAAGGAAATAAAAAATAGTTCACTTGCATAAAAATCATAAGACTAAGAGAAAAAGCTTAGAAATTTCTGATGTCAAAATTATAATGCTTTCATATTAAAAAAAATTCTCTTCTATAAATGTTGAGAAATGGTTTAATGATGAAGTGTAAAAAAAAAATCAAATTCTAATGATGTTTAAGAATGTAGTATTATTTAACCTGAGAGAGAAAACTAAGGGATCTGGCCAGGCTAGTCAAGAATGCTAGATGAATCAAGTAGCTACTTTCTGTTGTACTGGGTTTAGATTCAACAGCAGGGGAGTATTAGCTGAGCTTTGTTTGCACAAGCCAAGGTAGCAGGGAGCATAACTCAGAAAATAGAAGATAAAAAAAAAAAAGTGTAAAATATTCTGAACTGTAATGTATTTTTCAAGTTGATAAATTATTTTAGATATTATTTTTTATTTATTTGATAAATCTATGGTCTGTTTCAGCCGACAGATCGTACTATTGAACATAGTTCATAAATTTCCAAGGAACAGAAGAAAGTCATTAAAGAACCAGTAGGAATTAGCAAACTGGTATTCTATATTGAGTTTGAGGACTAAGGTTACAAATGAGAAATAGAAACAAAATCAAAATATCATCTAATCTATCCATCCTACCCATAACATATAAATATCTATACCTGTTACTGCTGGAAGATGTTCAGTTTGCTGTTGATATCTAATGTTGACAACACCAGTATTACCACAAGCAATATAGTCAGATTTTGGTTTGGGTTAGAGATAGATGGGAGCTGAGGTGCTCTTGATTGTCATGGTATTAATGTTCTACTTACAAACAGTTCAAGTTCTCTGTTATTTTATAGTTTAATGGCAAGATGCATATAGAAAAACAGAAATCTAATGGAAACAGTGTAGTCCTCAGTTGTATTCTGATTTCCCTATCAATCCCCAAAACTTCTATTTCAATCTCTTGACTGTAACTCTGTTTACCTTTAAAAACCACCTGATGAGCATGTTTGTGTTCTAGAGACAAAAAGGAAATATATTCTACCTGGCCTAAGGCAAACTCCACCGGATTGTCTCCATGGGAAGCTACAAAAGAAAGAAGAAATTATTAGGGCATCTGCAAACAGCAATAAATCCAAACAGGTCAAAGACTCTCAAGCCTAAAGCCTTAACATTTCTTAACACGGACTTGAGTAGTAAAGGAATATAACTAATAAGGGTAATAAATCTAACAAGAATAGGAATAATTTCATGGTTAAAACTGTGGCTGATGTCAACTAGCATTCCATTTTAACCTTCAGACAGTTTGGATAAAACCTTCATAATTATGGAAATCACTGCTTCTTTATTGTGCCACTCAGTTTGGGGCTGTCACTTTCTTAGCATCAAGAGGCATTTGTTGCCAGACTTGGCTGACTTCAGTAATCAAACAGTGTTTTAATCTTTATTATTTCAGTATTGGTTTTTTTTGTTTTGGTTTGTTTTTTTATATCACAAGGTAATCTTTAATATAAAATCTCTAATGTTGCCTGTTCCATGAGACTGTTTTACATATTGGTTTTCACATATTTTAGGCCAGGAAATTTTTTTCTGTGTCCCTTGCTTGTTGTTTCCCAGTAACTTCAGGACATATATTTCAAACATATTTTAATCAGTTTCAGTTGTTGTCAGGATTGAATATGATGTGTAGATGGCAAATGACACGCCAGAGTGGTTCATAACTGGTGATTCTAATTTCAGAATGTGAATTTTGAGGCCCTAGTGAAATATTTGTGCTGTATTTTCTTCCCTCCCTTTCTGGACATGATTGGATTACTCTTGTGCAGATTTTGCTAGCAATTCTTTTGGTGTTATTGAGTGCAACAATGAACTGACATGCAGTTATTATGTGTTATGTTTTTATGATCTGTTTCTGATTAGTTCTGTAACTGCATTTTATGTCCTGCTTTTTGAGATTTACTTGTAGAGAAAAAATAACTTTTTGTATCTGGGATACATTGCAGCAACCCTGTGATCAATTCTGCAATAGCTACCGATATAATTTTTGGTCTTTTGGTTTCTTTTCTGTCTACCCTCATTGTTGGTGTGAAAGCTGGTATCTCCTTAATGGGAGCACAACTCATCATTAGCTCTCATAAATACATATAAAATTCCAGTATGTTTGCCTTATTCCTTTGAAAAAAATATTGACCAGGGTAGGTAGAGTTCAGGACTAGATAAACCACAAAATAGGTAACAGAGGCAACAGCTGATAAGCCCTGGGGGAGCTTCACAGACAATTGAGAACATGAGTGGGACTAATAATTCCTATTACAACTGTTCAGAGTATACTTCTCTTTGTGGTTTCTTATTTCCCGATGTCAGGACAAGCTACCAAACCTTTCTGTCTCCATAGCAGAGCACAGCAGAGATGCTCAGCATGACAGTAAATTAGCCTTGTCCCTGTAGCTGGGGCTGGGACCATGATCATGTCCACTGGCAACACTGCAGAATGTTTGTTTTTAGTATGCGTGTCTGTTCAGAAATTTTCACTTGAATGGCTTAGGATCCAAAGGCATTTCAAGAGTCAAGTCCAGACTAACTTTTCTATTTTATTCTGTTACCTGTTGTCGTAGGTTAAATCATAATTGTCACCTCTCTCAGATGTAAATTTAGAAAGAAAACGAGCACACAAATGATAAAGCAACAGTATTCTCCTTATTCTGTTACTGAATTTCTAAATCAAGGTCTTTAACTTCTAGATGGTAGCATGGGATTTCTCTTAAGTGGATAGCTTTTGACCTTGTAGTCTGTTGTCTCGATCTGAAATTACATCTCACTCATCACTTTCAGTGTCAAAAGATGTATCAGTATTCACATCAGCAGCGGATTCCTCACAGGAAATGAATATATCTGTTTACTTTATACATTGTCAATTACTCTTTATCCTCTGTATTTAAGCTTTATCATCAGTTAATAATAGTATTTCCAAATGCACTATATGAAAAATGAAATTCAGGAATATAAATGTTAAGTGACAAATAGATCATATTTGAAGTCTTGCTTTTCAAATCAGAAACTAAAGAATCTCATTATAGAACTTGCATGTGGGTTTGTTTTTTTTTTCAGAGGGGTTCTTTTCTATTAGAAATAGAACTACATCTGGAGGTCTTTAATTCTTTTTGGTTTTAGTGATGTCAGAATTGCCTTCTTAATGTACATAGTGAGACTACTGAATTATTTTGGTATTCTTCCCCTCAAAATGGCCATTGTTGAAATAGTTGTTAATATGAATGACTTCAAAATCAGAATTTTATTAAAGAATTTGAGAAAATTTCTCTTGTGGTTCTGTACTGAAGACCAAGAGGATGAAATGCAAGGTCATCCTACTGGTCTATCAGGAACTACATCCCTCCATACCATTTCCAGCAACCACAAACACTTTCCACCACGAATTTGGCAGTGATTATTGTAATGTCACAGCAAAAATGTGATTGAAGCCAGTCACAGATATTTTTCCCAGGTCATATACTTCCAAACTACTAAATTTTTGCAATGATATCACAATAATTTTTTCTCAGCCCCAAAAAGTACATCTGGAGGCTGAAAGACAAGCTGCTTGAGAGATGAAGAAAGGTGTTTTGACAGCATCGTCTTAGGTAATATTTGAGGAATTAAAAGCCAAGATTTAAAAAAAAATGTTTTCTCCAACAAGTCAGCTAGAATTTGTTCTGTAAACTTAACTCACAACAATAATCAAATGCTTTCAGAAACATTCATAAAACATAGATAAATCATGCTAATGTATATAAATTTATACATTTCCCTATCAGGATTATAGAGCAGGTTATGATCAATTAAATATTTGTATTAATGAAAAAATCTTAGAAGTGTTTTGATCAATAAAACTATTCAATTTTATACTACCTGAGGATTTCACCCTGAAATGGTTCAGTTTTGTCATACCTTTTTTCTCAACTTTTGTCACAGTATAACTCAGTGGTCTAATTTAATTTTGACAGTCAAGTTATCTGGAGGTTGGAAACACATTGAAACATTCATGAAACATAAAAAACATCTCCAGAGTACTTCATGCTCATGTTTTGTCACCTGTATACTTTGTTTAATATATATTCTTCCATAGGTGACGAACAATAATGAGAACAACTTAGGTTTGCCAGGATGAGTATGTGTGTTGTGCTAAGGGCCATGAATTACCAACAAGATTTTCAACAGTGAAACACAACTTGTTTAACACCTTCGTCTATCTTAAAAGCCAGACGAGGGCTTTCAGAAGATTCTTTAAATCGAAACTGTAAAGTATATTGATTTATGTCTTGCCTTGATATTGAAATGCATTAGAATTATCCTAGTCAAAGTTTTATGTGGCAACACACCCATTCCATAAGACATACCTCCATTGAGACATTTTAGCCAACACAACCCTTTCTCATAATATAAAACGTGTATGTGTATATATTAACATTATGTATCCATATCTTATATAAGATTTTTCTATTGATGTATGTATATATGTGTAAATTTGTCTGTGTGTATATATTTATCATATATAAAAAGAAACATGTATGATATAGATAATATATATATAGCTCTATCTACATATGTACTGGTCCTAAAAAAACCTGCTAAGGCTTCTGTATTTCCATGCTAGAATGTTAGATCTCCATTTTTATAAGGAGTCATAATCAAGTCAAGTTATACTTAAGCAGTGAAGCTTAAAACTTCATAAGAAGCACAAATGTGGAATTTACTTAAGTGCTGTGCTCTGTAATGTGACGCAGATTTATGGAAATCTCATGCTCTGACACTGTGAAGCTTCATTTTACATTTTGGTGATCCCCTGGTGGCTAGAACCCAACAGTAGCAATTCAAACCAGTAAATGGGGAGTTTCCTCCATAAAATTCTTCATGCGAGTGTGAAACAAAGGCTTGCATACTTTAGGGGGAGTTTAGAGGGTGCTTCTCCTCTAAACTGAATCAAGTGCGAGTGTATTAACCACATTTCCTGCACTAACAGATCTGTGAACATAGGCAGATTTTTAAGCACATATTTTTAGGATTACATTGGCAAAATATTTACTCCACTACAGAATCACAGAATCGCAGAATGGTAGGGATTGGAAAGGACCTCTGGAGATCATCTCATCCAACCACCCTGATAAAGCAGGGTCACCTAGAGAAGGTTGCACAGGGACATGTCCAGGGTGGTTTGGAATCTCTCCAGAGAAAGAGACTCCACAAGGTCTCTGGGCAGACTGGGCCAGGGCTCTGGAACCTTCAAATGAAAGAAGTTTTTTCTTATGTTTAAGTGAAAATTACCATGTTCTATTTTGTGTCTGTTGCCCCTTGTCCTGTCATTTGGCCACCACTGAAAAGAGCCTGGCCCCAGCTTCTTGATCCTCACCCTTTAGATATTGATAATCATTGCTAAGATCCCCTCTCATTCTTCTCTTCTCTAGGCTAAACAGACTCAGGTCTCTCAGCTTTTCCAAAACTGGACACAGTACCCCAAACCTCTTATAATTGCTTCCAAAAATAATATTTTCTCTTTTGTAAATAATAAATTTTAAATACAGGCAACTGCTAGCTGCTCAGGTGAGGTCTTCAGCAACCTGAGTGTATGCTAGACGCTGCCCATGGCCCTTTCTAGGTTCATTCCAGCCCATTTCAAGTGCAAGTACTTTCAATTTCTTCCCCCAGTTCTCTATAGCCTTCTGACCAATAGCTGATAAGAATCTAGACACATAGTAAAACCAGTATACAGGCCTGCTTAAGCATGCTTACCCCAGCCTGGTCCTCTGCGAGGACTAACATGACATATTTTTCTCTTGCTGTGCTTCTGGCTCTGAATATGTATGCTCATAGCATTTAACAGGAAGTGTGGAACAAATAGTAAGTACAGGTTTATTACATGTAACACAAGTCTTTTTGTAATTTCTGAGTCAGAGATGCACTGGAATCATTACTGTCATGATAACTACCATTAAAAACAAAAGATGCCCCTGGAAAAGCAGAATTGCTGGTGTAGATGAACTTTGATGGTGTTTCTGGCATTGAGTTCTTCATCAAAATGCTTCATTTTTATCTCTGCATAAAGAAATAGGCATGAGATTGAGCTTAATGGCTAGCAATTTAACAATTTTGTAGTTTGGAGGTATATGACCTAGGAAAAGTATCTGTGATTGGCTTTGATCACATTTTTGCAGTGTCATTATAATAACGGCTTAGTATCATCATTAAACACTTGACAAGCTTTTCATTATAAGTCTGTATTATTAGGAGTTTTCAGATTAAATACATTATATCCTAATAACCATGACCTTAATGTAAGAGGAGGAAAACATATACTTTATAACATTTCCTTCTTTTCTTTTTTTTTAAGAGAAAATGAAGCAGCATAGAACAGGTGAGAACATCTGCTTGATCTCTTTTTAGTATGTGGCTGAGCCTTTTTCTCATGAACAATCTTAATCAGGTATAAACCAAAAAAGAATTAGGCATACATGAGTAATAGCTGATTCCTACCCTGTGCTAACAACCAAAAGATGAGGGTGGGAGCAAACCTTATCTCTGGATTATGCTGCTTCAGGGAAGATACTTTAATCAAACTAGTATTTAGATAAAGCTAAACACATGCTAATTTCCAGCACCCCATTGTTTTGTCTTATGAAAGAGGATCAAATTAAAATTTCTTAACAGATTCACTGAAGAAACAGAAAGTATAATGGTAGTATTTGTGGTTTAGAATCTCGTAGCCTTATATTTAACAACATTTCTCTAAACTGCAGAAATTTCTTTACTTACCATCCCAGTTAATGAATGGTCTAATTAAGACTGTGTAACAGTACTAAAAGAAAAGAATTTCTCAGTGTTAGTCTGTCACCTTCCAGAGAAATGTGAACTGTAATATATAGACCCAATGTACAGTCTTTCCTGCTGTATGAAGAATACATTTCAGAGTTTTGTCCACATTGTAAGGAAAAGATATAAATCAAGATAGTGGAGGTATAGATACTTACCTAATTCTATTAATTTCTCAATACCTAGTCTCAAAACTACTAGGATGGTTCTTCTCATGAAATGTCTGATATATTAAAAATGAAATAGAAACCCCAGTTATTTTTAATCATTTGAACAGACAAGACCAGAAAAATGGCTCTAACACTGACAACAGTTCTAAGCTGAATCACAGGATGACTTTCATACCTTTGATCATATAAAAAGCCATTGGTATTTGGTTAGGAAAAAAAAAAGTATAAATCAAAGAGGTAAATTCATGATCATTCAAGAATTTCAGAAGGAGGTGTGGAAACAGACTCACTAAGAGGTAGACCATTCTGTTTTCTTGCATGGCAGCAGCAGAAGAGGAAGATAAAAAGATCCGTTACACTTTGCATTATGACAAGTCGCATAAAATGGCCTTCCAGGAAATGAAAACACATCTTGATTCTGGAAATAGCAAACATGATGTAATAATGATAAACCCATTCAGCTCCTACAAGCTACAGGAGGACAGGATGTGTGAAGGAAAAGACGTTCTATATACTGAAAGGATGAAGTTAGCCGCTAAGTACAGGAGGAAGGGAATGAACCAAAATGACACATCAGTCCTGAAGACATTAATTATTACCAGATTTTCTCACACAAATCCCACAGGTTGTCTGGCGAAAGAAATAAATTCAAAATCAAGGCAGGTTATTATTTATATGTAGGTAATACAAGAGGAAGTTTATCAAGGACAGCCCATTCTCCTGGCATAGAACAAAGCTCTCTTATTTCCTGGCAAGATGAAGAGTTTTTCCTCTGGAGAATGCTTCTTTTCCGAGAACAGGATTTTCAAGAGATGTGGGTTTTCTGTAATGTTCTTCTGGGACCTTCCCTAGTCTAGCCATATTCCGGTTCTACATATTGTATAAAATCAGAACGAGAACAAAATGTTAAAGAATCATGAACATTAGTTCTGTTACTGCATACTGATTATAAAGAAAAAAAAAAACCAAAACCCCACAAAAAAAACCCAAAAAAACCACCAAACCCAAACCAAACCAACACCCCCCCAAAAAAACACAAACAGACCCACAACAAAAATCACTGAACTGCATTTACTCAGTGCAATATTCTAAGTCTTTAAGTCAGGTCCAAACTAAATTGAAAAGCAATTTCTGGAAGCAACAAAGAAATAATGATGTATTACATAGGTGGAATAAATGAATACACCATTTAAAACATTGCAATGAAGATGGAGTTCTCAGTGTTGTCAGGAGAGAGATGTGGTTGACAGGGTTGCCTAAGGTAGTTATTTTTGACACATCACAAATGAAGTGGAAATCATATACTGGAAGACTATGAGGCTTCTGATCCAGAATCAGAATAATAGACTTATTCACATTCAGCAGACATATTCTTATGGCTCTTATGATCAACAAACTCCAAATGAGAAGGTGGATGAAATTCAATGGTTGAAAGACTTTACCAAAAGAAACATAATTCATAATTTGTAGGCTGACAGTGAGAGAAAAATATGTATCTTTCATGGTGTAAATGGAAACTTACTATGTATCCAGACCATGTATTGACATATAAACTTGCCATGTATCTTCTAGAACTGAAGATGAAATTGAAAGCCAAGTAACATATATCTATATCAAGGTTCATTAAATGTACTAGTTTCAGACATGTTTTCTTTAAATAAATTTACCAACATAGAGCAATTTATGAACTCAGATGCTGTCATAAGCTAGAAAAATATTGCCCACCAAAGCATACTTCATGAAAGTTATAACAAAGAATATCAAATGTTATGTGGATTCCAGACTGAAGGTTTAGTTTGACTCCAGAACTATGTACTACTTTAAACATCCAGCTTATGGCCAGCTCCATAAACAAAATTATATTGGAGATTTCAAATATACATCAATGTAGCCTATTCCTCCATCATGGAACAGTGGTTACTTTCACAACTCATAACTGTTTCGAGCAATCTGTGGTTAGATACATACCCATACGCTACTGTGCATCTTCATCCAGTCCCTTCAAGACCACAAACACCATGTTCAACTACACTACTGGCTTTCATTAAAAACATTGACGTGAGACTAGCATTGAGGCAATATCTGTTATGTTGCAATAACATTCTATCCACTGCCACTGCTCCTGCTGTTTTACACTGAAACTCTATATTCTGTCTATACATTTGAATGGCAGTCTTTGATACCTTGGGACTGTTTATAGATCTTCCTTGGTCTCTGTCATGATGCCAGTCCAGCTGCCACTGGTTAGAAACATCAAACTGGGTGTGTGGTACAGTACTTCTAAGAAATTAAGATTA
>JANHFX010029486.1:68044-84509 GCA_027560015.1 Chloroceryle amazona | reverse complement strand
TAGGTTGTCTATGGGTGGTTTACTGCGACAACCAATCTGAGGTCATAGAAGCTCTGGCCCAACATAGGCTGGGCAACTGTCAGAGGGCAACTGAAAAGGTGAGATAAGATGTGCCCCATGACACATCTTTTATGGGTATGTCACCTACAAAAGTCTACAATGGAATTAATTTGCTTTTAAAGCACTATCAAGGATCAGAAATAGATTAAAACATTAACCAATCATATGTAGCACTCTAGACTCCTTAGGAGATTCATCTTTCTATGAAATTTTTATTTATTTATTTTATTTTTTTTTATCCATGGCTGTCAGAGCACAATAGACATGAGCAGAATTTTACAGGGAACAAAATACTACTTTAATAATTTTTACTGTGCATTCACTTTGGGACAGTCATGGGCCACAGAGCATCTCCATGAAAGGAACATTTATCCATCTGACAAAATATGATATCTGAGGAATAAGATGTATGATACCATTCCCAACAATGTGCAGATTACAACCAACTGCTACACTTGGTGCAATTAATGTGAAGGTGTTTGTGGTATATTCAAGGCAACTGAGTATCTTTCATGCTCTTGCAATCTTGTATCTACTACTGCTAAATGTTTCCAAATGCATCTTTCCAAATAATCGTACTGTAATAGGACTAAATACAGCAATCTAGTACTTGCTTTGCATCACATACAGAGTTAAGATGAGGAAGTTTGGAGAATGCTAGCAATTTCATAACTTATAAGTAAGTCTCACCAGGTATTAACTGATTTTTGCAGCATGCTGAGTGCTCATAGCTTAAAAAAGCCCCGGTGTTCTTCCTGGTTTAATGGCTGTGTTCAGGACTTTCAATGTTTCCTGTGATGGGAACCTAAAAAGGCAAACTCCTTCACTACTTTGCTGACATGTATTTTTTGTCTCTAGAAGTAACCTTAAAGAAGAGTAGAAAATTGTCTACCTTTCTTCCATATCCTGTTAAACACATTCCTTATTGTCTATTACAACTCATTTACATCAAAGGTATCTCATCTGCATAAGGTCAAATTATTTCACACAAACCACTCTGAGGACATCATGAGGGTACAACAACATTTTATACAGACTAGGTGGATCAGATAACAGATTTGTGGAGGGCCAGCACAAGCTAACATATACTGCCAACAGCAGGGATGTAAAAATAGTTTGACTAAGATAAAAATAATAGAATTTGTTTTACACTCAGTATAATTTTTCTACATGGATATGAATTACACAAGCAGCTGTATTTGATATTCATATCAGTAGAGTTTATTCCATCCTACAGAAATCACACTGTCACTGTAATCAGATGAAAAAAAAAATGTCTGAGAATTAAGGTAATAATTGCTAGTCTAATTTGTGATGCTTTAAACTAAAATGTGAGGGATTTTTGGCATGCATGGGGAAAATATACTTTATGTGTACAAAAGCTATCATTAACTGCAAGAGAATTTATAACGTCTAATATATCTTGTCACAATGGATGGCAGATTTTACTAAAACTCTTACTAATAAGGCCATTGTTTTTGGATTCCTTACCCAACAATATAATTGCAGCTGACAAAAGCATCTTAAAATACTTTCACTAAAGGTGTCAAGATAATTTTCATTCATTCTGCCTTCAGCAGACTTCAATCCCAATGGCAAAGGACAAAAAATCCACACTGTGAAGAACTAACTAAACTCTACAAAGCTTTTTAAAAAGCTGTTTATTATTCATTTAATAACCTAAAACCACTAAAACACGAAGCTCACTTAACAAAGATATTTTTAATATATTAACAAATGCATCAAGGGTGAAAATGATTCCCACTTTATTTTGAAACATACCTGGAGGCAATTAGCACAAATAAAAAAGATTCTGACTAGATCTTGAAATGGTATTAATGTAAATAATAAAAGCATAATTGTGTGTTGAATTTAAAGTAATATTGACCTTCAACACTGACAAGGTTTAGAGGTGGGGCCATACAGTAGACTGATAACAGATGCATTCTGGTAACCTCTCTCCCTTCACAAAGGGGAAGAGAAGGGGAATAAAAAAGGAAAAGACCTACAGATAGGAAAAGAAAGCTAAACCAGCGTTAATAATAATAACAACAATAAAGTGGAATTTATACAAATACATACAAAAACAATATTGAACCCAACCCTGCTGATGGCATTTATATCTCTGTCACCACTGATGCTGTGGAGCAAGCACTGGGGAAAGACCCAGATTAGACCCAGCAGCAGATGGGAACTGGTTTCAGCAGCTGGATTCTGAAATTGGATTTGGGAACAGATGGATCAGGATTGAAGACAGAACAGACAGAGTCCTCCTCAGACAACAGTCATTGAAGAAGACACTTGACTCTCGTGATCACTCAGCTTTATACTTTATATGACATATAAGGGATGGAATCCCTTGTTGGTCAGTTCAGGGTCACCTGTTCTCTCCGCTTCCCCCACATGAGCAGCCTTTTACTTTTTTGCACATACACGCCTCCTCCCCTCCCCCCCCCAAGGTACACAAGATTGAGCAATGACCTTGGTCTGCACAGGAGCAAGTCTAAGCAAGAGAATGTCTGTAACCTCCAATCCTTGGTAGTAACTGTAAACATGATGTGCTGTCACTGCTGGAAGCAGACACTGCAAGAATGTGTTGTTAACTTCACAAAGTACGGTAATTCGGAAGAGGCTGAGATGAAAAGTAAAATCACTGAACAGAACTAGTTCTGTTCTAACTCAAATCAAAAAAAAAGGTATTAAACAGTTCCTTAGCCTCAAATTGTCATTAGTTTTTGAAATGTGTTTGAAAATTGAGATTCTGTTGTTGTAATTAACTAGATTTGCTCCATTCTATTGACTAGTTATGCTTTGAAATACATGATGTCTGTCTGAAAGATGGTGGAACTAAAAGATATTTGTTTTCATGTTTTGCTTTTCATGCCCCTGAATGGCTGAAGTCTGTCACTGACAACACTCAAATACATTGTCATTGCACCAGCTAATGAGGGCAAAGTTGTTCAGTGTCAGATTACTTCATTAATTATTTTCCGAGCTTTAATACCAATACCCTTTATGGAAACAACGTGTAGTCTTCACAGACTCAAGAGAATAAGAGATACATATGAATCAGACCAATCCTGCCTTTTAAGCATAGATGCCTCAGTATGTATCATGATGCTGTATAAAATAATGCTTATTTCCATCTTGATGTTCAGCTACCATCACTGCAGTGTGTGAAATCAGACGTAATGAGTTCTGCAAATAGTGTGTCAGGATAGCCACAGGTCTGCCTATGCTGCAGAGTTATATGGTTATATTATAACACAGGTTGAAATTAATTTAAATAGTTGCAGGCCAATGGCAAAGGAAAATAAAGTCTGGATTTCAGAAATCCCTCTGAAAATTAAAAAATTCATGAACATAGAGTTTAATCTGCTCTGAATAGGCTGCAATCCTGTGCACAAATTAAAGCTAACATGTGGTTCTCTTTGCTACAACTCAGTACTGTAGAGCTACCCTTAAGCTTGGCACGTCCTTGATATTAGAACTATTGAGCCAGTAGATGACTCAGATTAAAAGTGTAAATGTTGTTTATGTAAAGCAGTAGGGATTGGTTTACTGCAGCCTGGCCCTTTTCCACCTCTCAAAGTAAATAATAACAAACTTGTTCTCTAAGCGCTGAAATGGCTTCAACTTTCCTGTAACTCCAGCTGGTGTTTTAACCTTGTCTGAGCAGTTTCTTTAAGACCATCATAAATGAACCCCTAGGGATAAAATGCTGTAGGATTTGAAGCAAAATCCTTCCCTGATCAGCATTTCTAACAGACTGATTTCCAAGGATTGGCTCTGAGATTGCACATGTTTATCCAGTTATTTGTTAAGATTCATGACATAAAATAGTGTGGGTCCTCAGTTCTTTTTGATGACAAAGCTTGTGTTGCTTCTCTATCAAATTAATTGAAACCTCCTCTACCAATGTACTTTCATCTGCTGGTATCCCAAAGGCAGGCTTGTCAATCACACAATCACTCTGCTGCTGTTCTTCAGTTGACCTGATTCAGCACTGAAAAGGAGCAAGTGCTTCTGTGCAATCAAACTGGAACTGATAGATACCAAAGAGACCTTGATGGACTCAGTACCAGGCAGTGGTAGTAAGACAAGCAAGGCAGAGCAAGAGAGAACACACAGGGGGAAACAGTTACTTTGAAAGTGTTTTGTTTTTTTTTCTCACAAATCTGTACAGAAAGAAACAAGTGCAAGTGTATGAGTAGGGTAATGTCTGTGCATTTATGCTGTGTATATCAAACCTTCATGCCCACAGCTGTGATTGTAAGAATGTTAGCTGATTTTGGAATAAACTCAAAATGCAGGTTTGTCTGAGAAACTCTGAACGACACATTTGACTGACAGCACCAAGATCCACAAGGATACGGTTCAATGGCATTTAAGTTTTAAATAATTCAAAACTTGAAAATGAAACACATTAGGTATGAATGGTTTTAGGCGTAATTTCCAATTGAGAAATTTCAAATAACTTTAAATTATGTTTTTAGTTTTCTGTTGTGGGTTCGATTTTTTTGTCTTTGGTTGGTTTGTTTGTTTGTTTGTTTTTCTTTTTTGGTTTTGTTTGGTTGTTGTTTGGTTTTGAGGGTTGTTTGTTTGTTTTCTAATGAAGAATGCATTGTTTATAGTACTATTAAATTGTCACTCTGATGACATAACTGCAAGCTTTAACAATAAGGTTGGGAAAGCACTTCCCATTTCAGGAAGCTGACAAAATAGTAAGCAGACCTCTCTGGCATTTAAAACATATTCTTAGGTAATATAATTTAAAAAATAATAGCATTCTATACAGGGAGCAATGATACTTTGAAGACAGCTATGTACACATCAGAATGAGGAAATGAATACTGATTGTTTTCTGAAAAGACTTTAATTCCTAAAGACCAGTACTGGACCAGTAAGTTTATGTATCAGTTTGTCCATGCTTATGCATCTTTACAGTTCCTCGGTCTTGATCTGAAGTTGTTTACAGCATTCTCAATTGTTTGGCTGTTTGTGGTAGATCAAAGGTAAGCTTTTTCACAGGCATAAATGATGCTGACACACAGCCCAGCTTTGGGCGTTCACCTTTAGTTTCTAATCACCCAAAGCATCCTGTATAATTAGTGTAAAGGAAACATTTCCTTTTCTGTGTAACATATGTAAAGGCTTTTCCATTTTGAGGGTGATGAAGCACTTGACCAGGTTTCCCTGGGGGGCTGTTTAGTCTCCATCCTTGGAGATATTCAAAAGTTGTCTGGGCAACCAACACCAGGTGTCCCTGTGCAAGCAGGGGGATTGGAACAGAGGATCTCCAGTGGTCTCTTCCAAGCTCAACCATTTTGTGATTCTGTGATTCTATGAACTTGTAAAACCTACTTGACTCCTTGGAAATCAGAGGAAGCCCAAGGCAACATGCTTGTCTCAGTAGGCATCAGACACTCAATAAAAGTATTCCTCTCTCACTGGATCACCTTTCTCCAACCCCCAAATAGTAGGTGTCTTTAATGATTCTGGAATTAAAGAAAATGCAGCCTAGGGTGAAGTATTTCTGTTAGGAAACAATAAACAAAGTGTATAGAGCTTCAGAATTTTCTTTTGAAAAAAAAAACAAAACAAACCACAACTTTTTTTCCCCTTGAAATATAAGAGATGATAGAAATAGGAATGCTGAAATAAATAAACAGCTATATTCTGGGAATAATTTATGTACCATAGTAAACACAAATTGGGACTTTACAGAAGACTAGATAGTTGGCTTTCTAGTGTCACCTTTTTTGGAATCAAATTAAAGGTTAATTGTGTATAGCATCTTGACTTTTACAGAACAGACATTTTATGTGATTTATCATTTAAAGACCCCTTGAAAAACAGTTGGAGACAGAAATCTGATTAGATGTTGTTCAGAGCCTCAATAAATATTTAGGAAGATAGCTCTTACTGAAATTAATGGAAATTAGATGCCTAAAGCCACTGAGAATATAAGCCATGTATGCTTGCATACCTAGAAAACAAAAAACAAAACAAAACTGCTCCATCACTGGTTCTGTGCTCTTTCAAAAGGCTGGAATCTGGACCCAGATTAAATTAATATGATTCCAGATTGAAGTTGACTCCCATTTCAAAGAAAACGAAACACTTTTAACATTCATCTGAAAAGGGTATGAAGTCTAGAAAACTGTTCTCAGGAAGTTTAATTACTTATTGTCCCACCACTTTTACTTAAATTTGAAGTGTGTTTCACCTTTTGAAAGAAGGCAGTTGAGCTGGGATAGTTATTAGCAGGTTTGTCTTTTTGTTGTGCAAACTATTCTCAGGAAAACAGCAGTTTGGATAAGAAATCTGAATGCACAATCTTTAAATGAACAGCTATTAGTACAATAGAAGTGCAAAAAAAACCCCAAAAACAACTTTAAGGATTGCAAAAGATATACCTTGAATGGCTTAAGGTCTTTCTGAAGCTACCAAAAATGATCTGTAAAGAAACAAAACATCAATAGCAGCTTTGTAGAATGAGGAAATAAACAAACAAACAAACAAACATGGTTTAGTGCTATATAAAGAAAACTTTGTATTAGTGACTCAGAAATCTTTTCTGCTTCTACATGTATAATAAACCGCCACATTACTGTCAAGCACTTATGAATGCAAGACATATTTTGTTTAAATTTATACCCTTATAAGAAGACTGTTTACTATAGAGGATGTACATGCAATATCCAGTGATCCAACGTGAACAGACCAGTAGGATCAGGGATCTCATTTGATATGGACAATAACAAGGTGAACAAGAACAAGGATTATATTTTTTCATTTATTTCTTCTGTGCAGTGTGAGAGGTTGCCCCAAAGATAAACTTTGTTCTCTCTGTGAACATATTCTATGAGAGCCTCCTCCAGTTGCCAGTTGCCCTCTGTGCATTTAGACCTTGCTGCTAAAAGATGTCTGAGAGTTATTTCAGCATCTTCTCTTCAAAAGTTATGCTCAGTTTCCTCTCCCATGATGTTTAAGTAACCTACCTCCAGCCAACTGCATTAATCACCTTGACTGCAATTTCAGTGCCTTGTAGGTTGGGATATCCTGTGGGTAGAGTTGCTTCTGTTTATCCTCTGTAGTAAGTAGATACAATGTAGGTAGTTACAACTATTCACTCTTCTTTAATACTTACTTTTTTTCTTCCTCATCTGAAGGAAATTGAACAGGGCTCTGCATTCACACATGATATTCTGGTGTAGGAAAGTGGCAAAAATGGTGGCCTCACCTGGAACAGCCATCAGTATAAACCACACTACAGTCTCCAAAGCAACAGAAGGTTTGTCTCACAGCTGGACTTATCTGTGTATTGCTGCTGAAGGACTCAACACTCAGCATGCAATATACTGAAGAATGGCAAAATTTTGCTTGGTGGTGCATTCTTTAATGTTTAGAGAATAGAAATAACAATCCTAAGTGATATATTTGAAGAGAAAAGACCAGAACGATTTGTAACTCATAAGCTGAGGTTTTATTTAAAGATCTGTAAGGAACTGTGAATAAAGATTTCATGGGATTATAGAACTGGAAAAACGCTAAAGATCTATTCAAATTGTGCAAATTCTACAGCTCTGCCTTTGTGAGTGCTGTGAAGAGACCCAAACACAAGACCTATATTTGCTCACTGGCATTCATGAAGGTAAATTAGAAAGATCTAATCAGACTATGATATTTAATGGAAAACCTCTTTGTCACTATTTAAGGAAATATATGTACAGAGTACCTAGGAAAAAAAGGGCTTTTTCTCTGAAATATTCAGAAATCATTCAAGTTATTGTTCTGAAGTTCTCTGATAACATTAATCTTGTGTTCTAAGCAATTATATATTCCAATAAAGCCTTATGTTTTTTTGTGAATTGGCTGTTTTCTCCAATTCTGTTGAAGTTCCTCAACTTTTGTTTCCATTTATTACCACTGTTTTCTGTATCTCTTTTGATTATTATCCTATATTTTACTGTACTGAGGAATTACTTGGCTCATTATATATAAGGAATAAAAGATGATGTCTAACTTAATATTTCAGCAAATTTTACACTCTTTTATTTAAAGAAATTGTATAAACACATTTGTCTTTTGGAGACATCATTGTCTTCAAACCAGAAGCACTTATTCCTTCTAAGTCTTAAAGAGAAGAAAAGGAGAGGGAGCTCTTTCTCCTGAGTGACAAAATTAACTTCAGCATTTGGATCTGAAAAGCATAATTGTCCCTAAAATGAAAAAGAAATAATAGACACATTAAATACCTACTCCAGGAAAAAAATAAAATCATGTTCATAATTTCAGGTTGAACTGCTCACTATTATACCATCTCTGCTACAAAGAGACACACTGAGATGTACAATCAGGCCAGAAAAACACAGGTTGGTAGGTTTTTAACACAAAAGTGGTGCTCCTCTTGAATGTTTTTTGTTAAATGGTTTCAGTTTGACAGGTTACTACATACTTTCATTCAAAACCACCTCTTGTTTGACACAAGTAAAATGAAGAAGAAAGGGAGAGGAAAAAAAGGAAAAAGTGGCTTTGCTTTACAGAGATAGCCAGTACTCCTCAGACATATTCAAATAAGAAGAACTTGGAAATACATATTCAGTAATTTGATGAGGAAAAAATGATAGCTAAGCCCTCTTGACCTTTTATGCAGCCCATTAACACAGTCCGCTAACACCTGCTTTGTAATTAATGTGCTAATCAAGGCAGCAGGGTTCACCAGTTACCACGTCTCTGTACAGATTTCCAGCTTTGTTGCCATGTCACTATCTCGATTAGTCTGCAGCACTCTTAATGTAGCCTCCTCCTGCAAGAAGAAAATTGGTTTCAGATGTGAATGCCTCATAATGAAGCAATCCCTTAATGTAGAGTGAACTTATTATGCATTATGCTGAAACTAATTTTCTTTCTTGTAGAAGTGTATGTGTGTTTAAAAGTTAGATGCAGAACAAATGATATTCAGATTTGTCCCAAAATGTGGTGTTTGGGAATAGTTTACAATAAACAGGCAAAATGTCACATCCATAGAGTTGAAAAAGCTGTTCACTCAATATGCTGTTTGCTTAGGTTTTGTCCATATACACACACAAACAAATCATTTTATGTCATATATTTCATGTCCACTTGCAATATTAATACCGTTAGAATTACTGAAATGTCACCTGGTAGGCAGAAAAGCATTTGAAAACTGTCATGTGGATAAGGTTCCCATGGAAACCAATTTCTTTGATATCCATGTGTTCAATATAACTGCCTGTAATTTTGTTTGGATACTTGTGGAAAAGAAAGCTGTAACAATAACTTGGAAGTAATTTACACAATTTTTAAACATAAAAATATTAATTTAACGTATTGTGTGGTTCATGCAATAGATTAGCACTAACTTGATCAGCATTCATCACTTTTAACCGTAGCTGTCATGATATATATGATGTATGTGGCATGTTGACTTAGAAAACCAAAGGATTTTACTAGAATAAACACAGTGCCTTGAGTTCTTTGCTCACTATATAGAGGAGTTATACTAGAACAGCAAGGTTAAGCACATTTCCAATGTAGCCTACAAAAACATTGCATCCCCTACTCACTCTAAGTCCCTTATGCAGTTACCTTATGCAGTTTGTGTCACAAAACAACTTAAGTCCGAACAGGAGACACTCATGCTGTGTAAGGCTGCCCCTATAGAACACAAAATCATGCAGAATCAAACAGAATCTTAAGAGTTGAAAAGGACCTCTAAAGTACATCTAGTCCAACCCCCCTGCAATAGTCAGGGACATCTCCCACTAGATCAGGTTACTCAGAGTCCCATCCAGCCTGACCTTAAAAACTTCCAGGGACGGGGCTTCTGCCACTTCTCTGGGCAACCCAATCCAGTGTCTCACCACCCTCACAGTGAAGAACTTCTTAGCATCCAATCTGAATCCACCCATCTCTAGTTTTAATCCCTTCCCTCTAGTCCTACCACTACCCAACATCCTAAAAAGTCCAAAAGTACTTATGAAAAAATTGGATGTGTCAGGGATCATAAATAAGAAATTAAAGTAACTGACTTGCAGAGATGAAACACTCTCAAAAGGCTACCTGAAATAAGACAATAAAAGAAATCAATGATGAAAATAGCCCTTGTGAATAATTGTTAGGTTTATAACCTAAAAAAACCCACAAACAAAGAAACGGACCCCAACCAACCAAAAAAAATAACAAACAAACTCAAAGGCAAAACCTAAATTATTTGTGGGTGTTTTTTTTGGTTTTTGTTTCTTTTTTTTTTCCCCTCTAGTCTTGATTCCATAAAAACAAATATAAAAGTCAAATCTCTTTCTTTCTTCTGTAAAAATTAAATACAACACTCTTAGATGCAATTTGTTAACTGTAGTAAAGTAACTAATAAGCCACATGATCAGGACTCTTCCTTGGAATAAGAAAGTTCTGATCTCTTATGAAACAGTAAGGGCTTGAGCTTCAGCAGTTTCATTTTAAAATTTTTTTTATTTCCACTTCAATCTGGTTTTGGCCAGACAATTCAGCTTGTACCCAGCAATCATCACAAAGTGCTGTTTCCTGTCTTTTTTTTGTCTTCAGAAGTTCAGGATTTTTTTAGCATTGGTCTCTATATATCCTGGAGTAACTAGAGGCTACATTAGTCACCAATATTCTTAGTTACCTAAATTTGTTCAGCCATCTCATATCCTTAGTCACACTGTATATTTAGCACCTCACATCTCTATTTCCTTTGTAAATACATGAAATATATGGTCCTGTTATTGAAATGAGATGCCTCTTCAACCTGAATATATATAATCATGGGAGCTTTGCAATAAAATGTGAGTGTTTTTTTTCCTATCTTTTTACTGAAGATGAAAATAAAAACCTGAAAAACATCTCCATTTAGTTTAAGAAACCTGCAAGGGACTATTCTTCCTACTGAATTTTTTCATGTGTACAAGGAAAAAAACCCAATACGCTAGAAATAGAGAAAATATGCATTTGAATAAGACTACACTTGTAACAAAGGGGAAAAAAGTAAGAAAACAGATTTGTTTCCATCAAACCCAATTTGTGAAGTTTTTTAATTTTAAGTCATTGTATTGTATCAGTGCGTCTCTAGATAAACTCTTTGCTATCTTATAAAGCTGATAACCTAGATTTTCTGAGTTACAAGTCTAAGTTCTGAGTCCATGTAGAATAAAAGTAAGGAATGTGCTCAAAGCTTGAGGGAATCATTTTTTCATTGTTGTTGCTGTTGTTATTACAGCTGCAGTGACAACTGTAACAAGTACAAATTTTCCAGAAAGTACAACAACATATTTTACCTCTTTAAATATATTCTACTTATTACAGAAATGGTAACCTGAGTATACTTTGCTACACTGCCTACCCATCCAATTCAAGCCTTAAGCAGAAAAGAATTTATAAATTTTATAAGTAATTTCCTGAAAATGGCAAAAGACTATATTATACTGTTGATAACCAGTCATTAATGTCCCTTACTCTGAATTAACATCCTTAAATCTGGCTGTGCTACACTGATGATATGCTTTAATGCTGAAATAAAGACTTGATTTTTTTTTCTGTAGGCTACATCACATGTTACTTTATGAGAGCATATCTACTGTTACGTACAGAGTGAGTTTGAAATATTTTGCAGTTTGTTTCCCTGGTTAAAAAGGAGAAATCATGTAGTTCTAGGATCATTCTGTTGCAGTTTCCATATATATCGAGATAAGATTGTTCTAAGATCCTTTGTTCAAATGCTAAACAAGACAGTAGCTGTGCAATCTATGTGTCAAAGTCAGGAACAGTGTTTCTGGATAGTTGAGAGATATGACCAAAGACTTCATGCAGTGAATTGTAGAGAACAAACAAATTAAAATGATATATATATAAAAAAAGAGTAGTGTTTAAGGCCTTAAAATGAGACAGTCACTGAGGAAATGAAGCAACAGAGTTTTGTCTCCAGCAAGCTATCTTTTACTCTTCAGAGAAGTTCAGCTAATAATTTTATAAGTTAAGTGTCCTGATGACACAGATATCCAAATATGAATTACTGGTTATTCCAAACAAAACTGAAGTTTTTGTTTCCTGTTTTCAAAAATCATGGAAATATGACAAGAGTTACAATTAAAAAAATGAAAAAGGTGGTTTTGGTACATCCTAGAATTAAGATGATTTTCAGAATTACTGCTCTTATCCTTAGGATGATTTAGCATTTACATATATCCTTGGATGGTTTATGAAAAGGAAGGACCCCCCCCAAAAAAAAGAAGATCATATTCCTTCTTGCCAGGCACAGATTTTTCTGGTTTTGTTTAGCAGGTTTTTAATGATCAGTAATTGCAGGAAGCTCTTTCTAAGATGTTTTTCCCTTACATACACTAAAATACTTAGATGGCAAATCTGAGTAGTAGTTATCTAATATTATTTACAAATAGTTACAAAAATGTGTGGACATGAAACTGAGGTTCTTTTCAATGTTTATGGACTGTTATGGACCACTAGTATTTAACTTTACTCATTTTTTTAGCACTAAACTGGAGGGGAAATAGTTTTTCTTAGCATTAAATACATATTAAATAATTTAATGAGTTTTAACTGAAATTTTAATTCTCATAAAATAATGGTGACTATTTACTCATAATATTCTGGTCAATCTGGATTAGGGTCTAAATAGAGAATAAATATGTGGACTATTATACAAACGTTTTCAATGTAAGCTAATGTGCAGAGAAAATGAGTAAAAATAGCTTGCTAACTCTTGGTGTTTTTCAGATAAAGTAAATACAAGAGTGATGGTCCTAAATCTGTGGTATTATACCTGAGTGAAAGCTGGTTATCTAAAAATATAACAGAATAGTGAAATGTTTCTTATATGCACATTGCATTGTGAGTCGAATATTTTTGGCATTATATTGTAGCATAAAGGGGTTTTTTAAATTAATCTTCCTTCCTCAAGTGTGTTACAACTCTAAGAACACATGCAAATGTAGATGCATGTCTGCATGTAAATATGCCCAGATCCTTACAAAGGCATTATAAACCAAAAACTGTTTATTACAATAAAAGGTGAGAATTCAAATCTCGTTTGTAACTGATCAAGCCCTGAAGTAATCTTTAGGTTTGTATTGAAATTCTTCACACTGTGTCATCTTCAAAAGAGACTGTGAATATCAGACTCAAATTCATGACTACAGAAATACCTCCTAAAGATTTTATACTTAATGGGACTTATGAACTTTCCTATTCTATGTTTTTGTGGTTATAAAATGTAGTCTTTCACATTCTTCTGTAAAAGTCATAGAGTTAAATGTCCTCATTCCTTTGTACACCATGGAAAATTAAATAATATAGAAATAGTGGGATATTCCTGTGAAACAGAAGACAATATAACTAGAGCATATACATTTGCAAATAAAAAAAATCCCTGCAATTTAGAAACTTCTACGGTTTTCTTTCTTTATAGTTAACCTCATTGCTTGCAATATTTCTGTATGGAAACCTTACCTTGTGACCCTGTAGTAAACCAACATATAACTGTACCTCTTGTACAACACAGAAATGACTCCTGGTCATTTTTCTTTTTGGAATGGCTGAATAACCATAATTTCTGGTTAAAGCTTCAAAGCACATATAGTACCATAATTTTCTTCCTCATAAATGCTTCTTGGAGTTTTAATAGAAACATGTGTATTAAGTAAGTAACAGTGGGGTTTTTTGTCGCTATTACTTTCACTTATCTTAGTCATTAAGAACTGATCTGGAAAAAACATGTTTCCAAAATTCATTACTCCCTCATCCTGAGGCAATTAAGCCTTATGCAAGGCTTTGAAAGCTCAAGTTCATGTGTGTTTTCACTTGAAAAGCCAAGATGTCATCTTTGGATGATCCACATAACTGCACTCACTGAGAGAGAATAGTGGATCCAGGTTTGGCACAAGTTAGGTGCTTACAAGTGTGGAAACAGGCTAGGAAATTGCCACTGTTTTTATATCCCTTGGTCCTTGGGAGAGATACTTCAGTTCTCTCCTTGTCCTACTTACAGGATAGGACATTTGCCCCTTATGTGCAACAACAGTGGCAATAAAGAACCTGTTTATAAATCAGAGGTTTTATTTTGCTGATTTTTCCTTTACAAAGCAAAAAGACATTTGAGAAAAAAATGCTATACAAATATGAAAAAAACAGCTCTAAATGAACTGTGTTCATGTACAGAAAAGACTGATATCCAATGGTAATGCAACTTACATACTTCTGAAATCTTCTCACTAGTAAAAGAGAAGAAGTCCAAGAAGAGAAAATCTGTCTATTCTGCAAAAGTCTGTTCTCTGAAGATCCATGTTTTATTCCAGATGAAACAATATCCTTTTGTTACATGAAACTCTTAATTTATTGTAACTCATCTGTAAATTGGGATGGAAAAAAAAATGCCTATGTTTTAGAAAGCTTTTGTGACTTTTTGGTGATCTTTTTGTGCAATGTATTGTAGAAGTGCACAGTATTATTTTATATACTATAGTGTAGGTTATGCTACAGTAGTATTTTGTACTTTTTTTCTGTACTTTGTGTTTTGTTGGGGTTTTTTTCTTCTGCTTCTTCAACTATTTTTTCAATTTTACCAAAACAACTGCAAAAGCTTCCTGATGTATTTTTACAGTTTCACAGAAATGAAGGTAATGTGTCTGAGTGTTGCTCCTTTAAGAAGAAGGTATTCTCAGCATTCTTTTCCAGGCTACTGAGCATTAGGCAAGCCAAGTGTTTTCTGGTTAACAATGAAACTCCTGTATCTGAATCTTCATTTATAACTGAGTTGCAGACACCAACTACCCATTCAAGCTTGTAAGTTCATTTTTTCTCTACATGTTTTTGTATCTTTTCTCTACCCCAGTTAAGTTCCATCTTGCCATCGAAGTTAAGCATGTGTATCATAGTTAGATTTTAAAAGTCAAATGTAATAGAGAAGTGGTCTGATAAACTCTTCTCTCTTGGCCTCGTAAGCTCTGCAGTTCTACCGATTCATCATCCAAACTTAATTTGAAGTGACTGGGCTGATGCTGCATTGGCTGCCACTTAGGCTCCAACTAGTGCTACTGCTGTGTATCATTAGAACACCTCCTGTTGGGCAGAAAAATGTCATTGCTGCTGGCTAGCATGACAAAAAGATGTCATGTTACAGGAATGTAACCTGTTTGGTACCTGGAATGAGATTTGACTTCTCATGGTCTCACTTCAATAAAATAACATAACATAAAATAAAATAATAAAGGAATGGCCTCAGAGACACTGGGGGAAAAAGGATTGACTGGCTTACAAAACTGTCCCTGGACATGTAAAATAAAAAAGCCAACATCCTGAACAAGTGGAGCAACAGCTGTCATCAGACTGAGATAGAAGGTGACCTCTCCCAGAACATGGTGTCCCTGGAGTTCTCTGGCTGACACTGCTGTGGATACGTCAGATCAAATAGGCCTTCGTTTAAGAACATGTGGTTGTAGCTAAAATCTCAAAACTCAGTAGTAACACACAAACAAAACCACACAGAGACACAAACACAGAGATAAATATATATATATTTACAAATGTGTTTCAGGAGAGATTGCATACATATAATTGCCTGGAAGAATAATGATAGATAATGCTTTGGAATAGGTGGGGGATGAGGAAAGTTGAGGAAAGCTGAATAAAATAAACATAGCTGAAGGCAGAAATTTAAGATCGCTCCCCATTATTTATAGGGCACATGACCTCAATTTAGCAGAACCTCTTATATAATTTAAACACTTAATTTCACATGTCCTCAGAGAATTCACCTGTGCAACTAAATTGATGTATTATTGTTAATGGAGGCTCATTTCCAGTGTGGAAATACCAAGCACATTTTGAATAAATCACTTTAAATCAGCTAGTTTTACAAATACATTCTTCATTCACGCTACAATAAGCCACTTAGACAATTAGTTCAAAGTAGCTTATTTACTACCTTCTCTATACATCCTCTACCCACTTCATTGCACACTTGTTCTTTTATCTGGACAAGTCCACAGTTACACTACACCTAAATTCCTAAGGAAATAGTCAAAACCCAATAGTACCCTCTTGGATACTTTTCTTGTTCTTGCACTACTATCCCTTGGCAAAATGTTTCAGAACTCATTAGATTAAGACAATTACTGAAATTATTAATCTAATGTAACTCCATAATTATAAAACTTGGGCAGCTCTAGGAAATGACTCAGGAATAAGTCTTTATATATGTATTTTTGTAATGGTACGGATTAAAAATAACTCCAAAGAAATTGGATGAAAATTACTGTAACTGAGAATTCCAACAGACAAGAACTTTTCAGGCTGTACTAGGTGCACAAGTGTGTGTGTGTGTGTGTGTATGTGGAAACAAACAAAC
>JANHFX010029486.1:20677-61706 GCA_027560015.1 Chloroceryle amazona | reverse complement strand
CACTGCGGACCATGGAAGATCTCACACTGGAGCTGGAGAATATATCCTGAAGGAAAATAGATTGTGGTGGGTCCATGCTAAAACATGTTTATCCCAAAGACTGCAGCCCATGGGAAGGACCAAGGGTGAAATTGTGGGGAGAAGGAGCAACACAGGAGAACTGTGAACTGACCACAGCTATCATTCCCCATTACCCTGCACCACTTGGTAGGAGGTAGAGGAGTCAGGAATGAAGGAGTGAAGTCAAACCTGGAAGGAAGGATGGTGTGGTGTTTTAGGTTTTGTGGATGTTTTTGGGTTGTTTTGCCTTTTTCTTTTTTTTTTTTTTCCTCACCATTTTAACACATTTTAACTAGCAAATAATTATTTTTTTTCTAAGTGGATTGTTTTGTCTGAGATGGTAATTGGTAAATGATATCCCTGAATTTATCTCAATCCATTAAATTTTTTCATCTTATTTTGACCCCTTGTTCCATTGAGGAGGGGAAGTGAGAGAGCAGCTGGATGGCTGTATGGCGACCAACAAAAGTCAACCCACCACACCTGTGTATTTAGTTGACAGTTTCAAAATTCTTTGTTTCCTTGAAGGGAGTCAGGTGACAAGACTTGTTGGTAGAATTCAAGAGTTAGACAGAAGGAAAGAAATGTACAGGGGCAATTTAGGGTGGATCGTGAGGTCAGTTGGTGTCCAACTTTTTTTTACAAATATTATTCAGAGGGAAGTAGAAACTATGATCTTTATAGGGACAGATTTTCATCAGTGCAAATCATTATATGTACTCTGCTTCCATAATGGCTATGCCAATTTATGACAAATAAAGATGTATTGTACCTTGAAATGATCTTGCAGTTTGAACTAGTTTAGAAATCCTGTCTTTTATGATAGTGAGACTGTCTAATGTTTATTGGTGGGATTTATTTTTTTCCTGAAGAGTTTAACATTTCAGAAACAGGAACCAAATTTTTGAAAACCTAAAGGAAGCACTAAAATTCTGAAAGATTCAAAAAAGGCTAAGACAGGAGCAAGAGAGAAGATGGTGAAGGATGTAGTATATGTAGTGTTGTGTATGGATATTTAGAGTTTAGGTCTCCAATGCATAATGACAATCTAACTTCTATATTGATTACAAAAGTTTTTGTCACATCTCTCTCTTTGCTTAATGCCCTTAATTCTTTTATAATTCTTTGGTTTGTTATTTTCTATTCTACATGTTCTCCTTTCCTATCTACTGTCCATCATTATTATTGAACATGTTCTTCTTTTGAGAGGTAATAGTAGCTTGTGGGCTATGTATGCATTGCTATGTATGATTATATGCAGAAGTTTTCTTATTTTTAGAAATGCACAGGGAAATATTTTGCACATACCTGAACTTTGTTTGGTGTGAATCAGCATATTTTTTACATATTGTACTTTTTGCAGCTTAGTATATGAACTCTGAATCTTTCCAAAGTGCTGTTCCAAAATGTGTGAGTTTTTTTAATTCTCTTTTAAGTGATAAAATTAACTGAGAAAAAAACAACAATCAGGATTGTCAAGACTCTGATTCCATTGGAAAACAGTAAAAGATATACATTATTAAAAGAATCTCAACAAAATGGTTAAGATTTAATTGTTGGGAAATGCTGCAAGTATGTATTTACAGGGAAATTATGTCTCTATCACAATATTAAAGTCCAAACTATCTTTTGCCAAGGGTTAGGGCTGGGCTGACCAATAGAAAAATGACAAATGTTCTCCATTAACTCCTCCCACTTCACAAAATGGAAGAGAAAAGGAATAGAGGAGAGAAATTTATGGTTTAAAAAGAAAACTAAACCCACTTTAATGAAAATAATAACAATAAAATGAAATATGTACAAAACTAATATTGAATCCAACTCAAATGGCAATTACATCACCGTCACACTGATCCTGTATAGCAGGCACTGAGGAAGTCCCAGAGTGGACTCAGCAGCAGAGGGGAAACAGATTCAGGGGCTGGATTCTGGAACTGGATTCAGGAACACATGGATTAGGACCAAAGACAGAAGAGACAAAGTCATTCTTGGACACCAACCGTTGAAGAAGAGACTTGACCCTCATGATCCCTCAGCTTTATACTGAAGATGACGTATGTGATGGAATCCCTAGTTGGTCAGTTCAGGGTCACCTGTCCTATCTGATCTTCCCTGCATGCCTGGCCTTTTACTTTCTGCATTACCAACATGGTGCAAAAGATTTAGTAGTGGCCTTGGTCTGCACAGGAGCAAGTCTAAGCAAGAGCCTTTCTGCCCACTCCAGTCCTTGGCAGTAACTCTAAACACGGAGCGTTGTCACTGCTGGCAGCAGAGACTGACAGGGAAAATGTGCCCTGAACTTCAGACAGTGCAGTCCCTGAGAAGAGGCTGGGCTGGAAAATGAAATCACTGAACAAAATTAATTCTGTTCTAACTCAAACCAGGACATCTCTCCATTGAAAAGATGAAATATTATTAATTAATTAATTAATAATTACATCTCCTCAGCTGCTCAGCACAGCTTGGATGAACTTCAGAGAGCATTATCAGTGCTGCACAAAACCAAGGGAGGACATGAAAGCTCATGTTCCCTGTCATACTACCAGCCAAGGCATTATTGCAGCTCCAAAGCAGAAATGAATTTTTTACAGATAGATTTACAGAAAACTTAAACCTGTTCAGTGCTGAAATAAAATTTCTGTTCATTCAAGAGAAAGGTTCTTTTGATCTCAATTTTCTCAGAAAAATTGTTCTGTTCCTTCTTATAGTATACAGATATTATAATAATCTGAATATGATGCTTACCTTGTCATCTATTTAACAAATAGAGTTTGTATAAAAGTGTAAAGGACTCCATTTCAACATGCAAAAATATAGGGAACTCTTGATTTACTACCTCCATTAATTTGACTCTGTGTACCATCCTTTCTTTTCAAGTACCAATCTCCATTATGAAATTTGTCTATTTTTGTATATCATCATTCCTAATCTTCAATGCCCTAGTTCTTTTAATGCCTGCTAAGTCTCACCCTACTGCTAATAAGTTAATGTTTAAAAATCAACTTCCAACTTTAGCTAAATATGTCTATGTCTCTTCTTCCTACTTAGTGTGGCATCATATATCATTTTCTGCACATTGTTTTCCAGCATCTTTCTAGCTATGCTGTTAATTTTAATGTTCCTATGAGTGTACTTAGTTTTCCATGTCCTGTTTTATTGGTGTCTAATAATTCAATAGTAATCTAATTCAATCACTCTTTTCCTATCTGTTATTTGTTTTCAGTTTATATAAACAAACCTTATTATTATCCAAAATTTTATGCTTTTGCACTTTGGACTATTTGATTTTATCCTGTTGGTTTTTAACTTTTTTTTTTTTTACCAATGTCTGTGAGTCTTTCTACATGATTTTTCCATGCTCCTGTATCAATATTTTCCATCTTTGTCTTATCAATGTTTTTCATTAGTGAAACCTGAGGAATCTTCTTCTAGACTTGATATCTGATCACTAGCTAATATCTGACGCTGTCAGACATTCTGATCAGCTAGTCTAAGAAATGTTGCACTAGAAAAAGTCCTCATGAGTACATTGTATCCTTTAAATGAAAGTGTGAGGTCTGAGAGTATTGCACAGAACATCACTTATCACGTTAATTACATCATAATTGAACCACGGTCATGTAAAGAAACTATTAACAATGCAATATATATATACATCAATAGCCATGAAAATTATGTTTTAAAACAACTGTTTAAAAAAAAAGTAATTAAGTTTTTCTCAGTTTTTGGTGTGATTCTTCTCGTAGACTGTAAAGCTAAATTTTTATTTTATTTTATTTTTTAAACCATATATTTTTCTAGACTCAGTTGTAGCACCATGTATCAATAACTTGCAACATAATCTGGCTGCAGCTGACTGTTTTTGAATTATTCTCCCTGTGGAAGGGAAATCTTTAGTGCTGCTCACCTCGAGAATACATTCAACACACAAAGCACCCGACCCTGACTTCTCTGCCTGAGATAAGGGAAAGAGGGAAATGGTTCTTTGTACATCTTGACACAACTGGCTTTGTGGTTACATTTTTAGAACCATAATGTGCTATGAGCAGATTAAAGTAAATTGAGATTCAGAGTGAATACCCGTGGTTCTGATTTCACCCTTCTCACCCATACTAGTGTGAGAGTCTTTGATATGAGTCTCATCAGCAAGGAGGATGCCAAGAAAGCTCAATACTGTCATCTTATGCCCCTCTGAGACTACTTCATGGTCTGGAGAAGAGTCTATTGCACTCCTGTTCTCTCTAGCCCTTGTGTTTGACGTATGAAGTCAGACCAGCATACAGAGGTAATATTCA
Organism: Chloroceryle amazona; assembly: GCA_027560015.1. NCBI lineage: Eukaryota > Metazoa > Chordata > Aves > Coraciiformes > Cerylidae > Chloroceryle > Chloroceryle amazona. The sequence continues at coordinate 57,351 of JANHFX010029486.1, read as the reverse complement.
CTCCAACACAGGACAGTCTAAAATAGACAAAATCCCTTCAGTACTGACCAAATACTTCATCAATGTCACAACTTGAACTAACATTTTTCTCAAGGTAACAATGGCCTTTGTAAAAATCACAGAATCACAGAATGTTAGGGATTGGAAGAGACCTCGAAAGATCATCTAGTCCCATCCCACTGACAGAGCAGAATCACCTACATCAGGTCACACAGGAACATGTCCAGGTCAGTTTTGAATGCTTCCAAGCAGGAGTTAGGTTATCAATTCAGTTAGCATATGCATTAACAAATGATTAGTATACCATGAAAACCAAATTAAAGTCCTGCTCATTCTTATCTCAATCTATTATTGAAGGTAAAGGCAAACTTTAAATCATCAACATCCTCATGTTTTTAATGGAATTGTCCTTGTCTAGATTAAGCCTCTCGTTCAGATTAAGGACATTTATTGAGACACATAAAATATCTGTCCCAGTTTAGGGATGTTATATATTAAGGAACTAATGATTGAAAAATTTTTAATTGTAAAAAAGAATAGAAATTGTCAGACTGTCTGCTCAGTGGTCCCTCCTATATTAATACACAACATAAAACTGAAAACAACTGGAATTTGCCAACTGATTCCAAAGAACTCTGTGCCAGACTTGTTAGCTGGCTGTATGTATGTGAACACAAATGAACCATCAGAAAGACATTTTTGGACTTTTTCTCGGGGGAAAAAAAAAAAAAAAAAAGTAATAACTGACTGTGAGTATCCAATCTTGTATACGCGAAAAAAATATTTCAGTACAGACAACAGAATTAAAAAAGAAAAGGAAAAATAAACAGCCCAAAACTTTCAGGATTTGGCAGGGGTTTTTTTTTTGAGAACACAATTATTAGGTTTCTAAAACAAAGTAATGGCAAATTAAAAGAATAAATCTGTCATCTTTTTATCCAAATAGATTTGTTGGTTTCTTCAGAAGTCTTTAGCTGCTACAGAGGATTCTGGCTACTCATCATGAAGGAAATCCTTGCCTGACATAGAGATGTATGTCTGAGTTCCCTTCAAGACACTAAAGAATAACTCCGGTACAATGTCTATCAGCAATTTTTGTATAAAAGTTTTGAGGTCACTTTTTGTTCTGAGATAACCTTAATCAACTTCAGCTCATCTCCTCATTTATCTGCTGTGAGTAGAGATTGACGTACAGTTTTTATGCTAATATAAAAGTGTTGGGGTGATGGGAAGGGGCTGTATTTGCTATTTCTATTACTTCCTCTGATGTTATCCTCCATAAGTCATTACAGAAGGCTGAAAACCAAAACCCTAGGAAATTGTACTGTGCTTAATGCATAGCTGAAGAGTAAAAAAGTATGCATTTTACAAAAGAAATAATAATAATTAAAAAAAAAAACAAAACCAAACATAGAGAAAGTAGAACTTGGATGATGCACTTGATTTCAAATGGACCTTTCTGATTTACCCAACTAAAATTTGTCCATGAACATTTTATCGTTTTTTAGAGTTCAGGATTTGAGTTTTCTGCAGTCTCTTTTTCTTATATACATGGAATTCCTCAAAGACCTCTGGAGGTAAAATCTGCAAAGAATTCACTTAACTGAGAATGAAATAAACCACAGATACCATTGCCTAGAGAAATACTGGGGGGGGATCACAATAGCGCAATCATACCAAAGGGAAAAGAAACTCCAGAGACTTCAAGCTTTCTTGCACATACAGTATATTAGAGATGCAAGTTAACTCAAAGCTTTCAATTGATTTGATTTCTCTGTGGTTGGTTTAACTCAGTATTTCAAGGTTCTTTCTTCTTTATAAAGTTGTTCTTTGCTTCTTTATATTTTTATTTTGAAATAATATGATGAGAAGCACTATTTTGAATATCATATGAATACACAAGAATATATAATTGGACTTGTATTTTCATATGACCTCATTACTCCCTAGGTTAAAATGAATTTTGATCACTCCTTTTTGTCCTCCACCCCTTTCCCTCACCCCTTTGTCTCATGCACATATTTCACACTTTAGGAGAAACACAACTTGAAATAGTATCTACTAGTAGTAGCTATGGTAAAATAAGTGAAGATACTTGGGGTTCTTGTGCATAGTGAGTGATTTTAGATCAGTTATTACAAATTATATCTGTGCTCAGCTTCTCATGAGTAACACTGAATGACTTAAGGAACGGAAAGGAAAGCTATGTATGCGGTTTATCTTTACAGGTCTGTGATTCTTAGCTGCTGGTCTCTGCTATAGACTCAAGATACACTGTATCTTAATTACATTGGCTATAATGGTACTTTTCCAGTAACTGTGGTTTGTCTTTAAACAAAAATGGATATAGAATGAAATGCTGAACTCACTGTCATAGAATAGTAGGGGTTGGAAGGGACCTCTGTAGATCATTGAGTCCAACCCCCCTGCCAACACAGGAACACCCAGGGCAGGCCACACAGGAACAGATCCAGGAGGGTCTTGAAAGTCTTTAGAGAAGGAGACTTTACAACCTCTCTGCGCAGTCTGTTCCACAGGGCTCTGTCATTCTCAATGCAGAAGTTTTTTCTCATGTTGAGGTGGAACTTCCAGTGTTTCAGCCTGTGACCACTGCCTCCTGTCCTATCACAGGACACCACTGACAAGAGACCGGCCCCATCTACTTGACACTCACCCTTCAGATATTTATAAACATTAATAAGATCCCCTCTCAGTCTTCTCTTTTCCAGGCTAAACAGCCACAGGGCTCTCAGACTTTCCTTGTAAGAGATTTTCCAGTCCCTTAATCATCTTTGTACTCTCCTTTGGACTTTCTTCAGTATTTCCCTGTCCCTCTTGAACTGGGGAGACCAGAACTGAACACAATGCTCCAGATGTGGTGTCACTATTGCAGAGGGGAAGGAGAACCTCCCTTGACCTGTTGGCCACACTCTTCTTTATGCACTTATGCTTTGACCACCTGAGAAAACATTACAGGATGTGGTGAAAACTGGATTTTCCAGGCTTTCATTAGTTTGTTTTTAATTTTGGCAAGCTGTCGCCAATAGCTAACCAGATTGCATCCTTTACAACTTTTTTAAAACACAAGAAAAACACAAGAAAAATAATTAGCATATTTTAGTGCCATTCATTTATGTGTCATATATGAAACTTCTTTATATTTTGGAAAGTCAATTGCTTAAACTGCATCTAATATTTTGGAAAATCCCCTGTACTAGATGTGGACACTATATATGGAGTTTTCTGCTTGGTTTTGGAGATCAAGACTGATGGCAAATTCTACTGTATGATGTTTCTTAATATATTTTTTTTAAAGGCTAAAAACTATCAAAGAGGCTTGAGGATTGCATTATTTGTTATTATTTTTGGAATGTGTCTCAGATAAAAAAAGCTTTTGTCTGAGTTTGTTTCATTAATATTTAGAAGTCATATTCTATAACAAAATGTAAGGTATTTCACACTTAGTTCCATTGCAGTACGTCATACAGTTACTACAGATGTGCCACCCATACAGTACAGAAAGAAGAGGCTATTTTTGCCTGTAGGAGTTTACAAAAGAACACATGAAAGGTCACTGTGATACCTAATTCTCTCTGAGAACCGTGACAGTGACAGCAGCAGAGGAGCACATCATGTAAGGGAGGTGGTATGCAAAGGAGTTTAAAGGCAAACATGGTAATTCTCTGCAGCTCACCAGGACAGCCTCCTTCGGCAAGGTGGGAACTAAAATAGCTTGTCCATTCCATCTAACCTTCCTAGGGGGATATTCCTGGGGTCATTTCAAAGGCAACTGTGCAAATACTCCTGCACAGAAACCTCAAGTGAGTTCCATGTCTCAACCACTGTTGTTGGAAGTAGTCAGCTGCAGCTGGTGATAACCATCAGTTTATCGGCTACCTTCACTGCCCTTGGAGATGGGGTCTCCTCTGTTGAACAGAGGGATGAAGCCGATTGACTGTTCATGTTGCTGCCTGATGAAACAATGACATCATTTGTGCTTAAAATAAGACCTTCTGTCAGTTGACCATCTCTTAGTGGTGTATGCCCAGCGGCTTTAATTACTGAAAGGTGTCCCTGCTGCACTGAAGGTGGAACTTACTCACTCTGATTGCTATAGATTACATTTTTATCCCCTTTCCTTGGTAAGTTATTCAGAACTAAGTTCAAAAAGCCTTATTCCACATAAGGAAAAAAAAAATCAGAAAAATAAAATGAAAGAAAAATGAGTGATGCAAATTAGAACAGTTGCTCACCACAGACTAATGCCCAGCCACTCCCTGAGCAGTAGCGCTCCTGCCAGCCTTCCTCAGAGGTTGCTGAGCATGACATCATTGCTGAGCATGACATCATATGGTATGGAATATCTCTTTGGTGAGTTGGGGTCAGCTCTCCCAGCTGTGTCCCCTCACAACTTCTTGTGCACCCGCAGCCTACTCACTGGTGGGTTGGTGTTAGAAGCAGAAAAGACCTTGGCCCTGTGCAAGCACCGCTCAGCAATAGGAAAAACATCCCTGTGTTATCAACACTGTTTCCAGCACAAACCAAAACCACAACCTTCTACAAGCTACTATGAAGAAAATTAAATCCATCTCAGTCAAAATCAGTATAGGATGAAAAATAAGAACCCTGCAAGTCAACATCTGTGTTCATTGGACATATTAAACAGAATTGATCAAATCAGTTGCCTCAATCACACTTTGAAGTGCATCTCCCACCTTTCCTAAGGACACAAGTATGACAGATTCCACTAGAAAAAAAAAAACATCTTTGTAGAATATTGTAGGTTAAACTGAAATATTTTGCCACAGCGCTGACATAAAAGAATATGGATAATTTTCCTTGAGCTATCTCTCACAGCCTATCCTGCATAAACCACTTTAGAAACTTAGAAATAGCTTAATCAGAGCAACCTAAACCAGAGACAATATCACAGGTAGGTGCATTGATATCCCAGATCATTTCACTTTCGTTCTGTTTATTTGTTCTGCATCTATATATCTCAGTGTACGCAGTTCAGATACAAATTTTCACGGTGAAAAATCAGAAATTATTAAGTCTATACATTTTTGTCACATATTTCATTAAATTCCTGTGTACAGTATGGTCTGTTATTGTCATAGGTTTGCTTGGGAGCCCTCTGTAAGCATGAATGTTTCATAACATTCTCCTTTATGCAGACCCAGTCAAGTATGATTCAGTGAGAGTAAATATGTTCAAAATATATCTTAGGACTTTTTCCAGTAAAAAACCCCAACTATTGAGTGAAAACTGTTTCCACAATCTGTAGTGAAAATAAATATGTGATGATAGTGATGAATAGTTAAAAATAATAATTCTCTAATATTATTGATCATATGACATATGTTCTGTTTTCTCTTTTTTTTTCCCTTTTTTTCTGAATGTTTGTAGATTAGAGTTAAAGGAGACTGTGTTAATTTGTTTCTCTCTAATCTTCCTGTCTCTTTATTACAGATTTTTATTGTATTTGGTAATATTTATTTATTTATTTTATTCCTGAGCTTACTTTTTAAATTTCTGTTTCCCTTTCTCTTTCTTATTTCTATTCTTTTAGCTATGCTAGACTCATTCTAATTTTAACACAGGTTTTTTACTTTATGTAACATATACTCTCCCCTCCTCTTTTATGTTTTTCTTGATGAATACATTTATTCTTATTCCTCCCTTTCTCCATTAATTCAAAATAGGCAATTTAATTTGAACACCAAAGAACTGGAGGCATCAAAAAGACCCTGTGTGCTAAGGTAGAGCATCAGCTAGTAGGGTGGATTAATATCTGCTGCCATTGGACGAATTCCTTAACAAGCATTTCTTCCCACTGCCTGTTTCTCTAGCTCATTAAGAGCAACAAACCCTATTCCCCTTATTTCTCACCCACATCCTAGTTTCTTTGTGCAATTTCAAAACTAATTTTGTTCACAGTTCTTCAACCTTTAAGTGGGCTCCTCTGTTCTAGTTTGCTCTTTCAGCCTATTCAAGATTTTATTTTCTGTATTTGACGTTCCAGATTTCTAGTGTTTCCTGTTCAAAACTGTAACTATATCAGTGCAACTGTAGTATTGTGTCACCTCTCTTAACCACCCTGTCTTTGTCCTCTCCATGGCTGTGTATGGTGGGATTAAGAGGAAGTGTGAGTGAGCAGCCATTGTCTCTTCCTAATTCACCCTTAAAAGGAGAAGAGCATTTACTCCAGATACTCCTGCTCTTGCTGAGGCTGAGCTGGCAGACTACAGGAGGGGCCAGGAGCTCCTATCTGGATCCAAGCTTTCTTTCTTACACTCTCTTCACCCTCCATTCTCATCCAAAAATGATAAATAAATGAAGCCCTGTCACTGAGAAATGTGTACAGTTTCAACACTTGTCTTTGTGCATCAGTTGCAGCACCATACACAAATAAAAGGGAAATGCAAATTTGTACAAGGCTTTGAGAACATAAAGTCCTGTGCAAGTGCTAAGTATGATTATGATGACTATTAGTGACCCAAAGTAATGTGTGATTTTTTTTTAGGGCAGCACTGAGACTAGTTTGACATATCAAAGGGAAGTTAGCCTAGATATGAGGCTCTGCTTTAACTAAGTCAATTTCACACCTGCTCCCTTTGTCAGTCCATATGTTTGTCATCAATGAAAAATCCTCTCCACATGAGCATTTGCAGTGGGAATGATTATGACACATTTCATTATCTTCAGTAAATTGGATGATTCAGTCCTTGAACTGCTGAATACCACACAGGTCTTGTCCGCATTGCAGACTTCACTCAGTTATAGCATAATTGAGCTGAACTCATCATATAGAGTCTGTGCTTCTAATACTGCTCCAGAGAGGAATCTTTTCAGTTGTGGTTTAAAGCATGCAGGGATTATTTTTTTCCCAAATCTTATAAAAAAAAAAAAAATACCCTTTTTGATACCATTTAAAGTTAGTGGAATTGAACAATTTGAGTAAGTAATCAATAAGAGCCCTTATTTATTTGTGATTTCTTAAGTATTGGTTAGAATTTCTAAAGCTGCACATTGATGTTTTGGTTTTTTTTTTTTTTTATATATATATATCCAGAAGATTCTCTTCACTGAATGAGTCCATTTCTATTGTACCTTGAAATAGTTATTGCCTCATTTGTTCCTATTCAGGGACGATAATTGCACCTGACAACATTTTTACTCTATTATGATGCTTTGTCAGGTTAAAGTACACCAAGGGTTTCTGTGTAATGGAGCTAAAGGATGTTGAATCAAAGTAAACAGCCCTTTCCTGCATGTCTTCGCTCTTTTTCTCTAGCAAAGGCCAGAATTCAGTATTTTCAGTGTTTTAAAAAGTTAGAGTTCTACATGCAGTTACTGCACACAACTGTTTAAGAAGTAGCTGGTCACAGTTCCCACCCCCTTAGCAGAAATAATACAATATACACTCTTGGCATACTGGACATTTAATACATACAACTCTAAAACACTGAAAATTATATATGGAATAATATATGTAATAACATGTTAACAAAAGCTGGTTTGTGGTGCTAATTTTCCTTACAGAACTTTCTTTCATAAGCTCAGAAAATAACCTAGGCACAAGATTTAAAATACAGGTTTATATTTCTCTGCATCAGGACCCCATATAAACACATTCCTCCCTGATCTTTCAGAGGTGAGTTGGCAGTCTACAGAGTGTGACCACAATACATAAGGTGTGTGTCACCTTGTGACACTTGCTGGATTGATTCCTTCAAGTGAGGTAGTTTGAGGAATTCCTGCTTTACAGTTCTCAGTGGGGTTTAGAAATGAGAGAGATTTTGAGCTGTCAGGTGCCAAAGGCAGAAACAGAAATTTAAGTTTCAGAGAAATTTACACCGGAGTAAATACACACACAAAATTAAAGGTGTCTCCAGATGGTTAAGTCTTGAGATAATTGCACAGGTTTCTGGTTTTTATAGAAAAAGAGGGTAACAACAGAGTATTCACTCATTTTTCAGCAGAAGATGCCAACAATTACGAAATGGTCTAAAAATAAATTAGGTGGTGAGCTTGTTTAGGTTTTGATCTTTGATTTTGCTTTGTTTTGTTTGTTTTTTGTTTTTTTTTCTCTTAATAGTACAGAAGAGTTTCCAAATAAGAAGGGTGACAAGGAAACAGCTAATTATTTCCCACTTGTAGAAAATAATTGTTTTATATTTATATTGACTCCTCCCCCTAGTACTGTATAACACAAACCCAGGAAAAGTATTATTTTTATGCTGGTGGATTGTGCAAGTGTCTCACACTATTTTTTAATCAGGGGAACATTAGCCACATCAACTGAAGCATTATGATTCAGGCTGGGTCTTGGTTGAGAAGAAGAGAGAGAAGTGATTTTAGATTTTAATGAGGAAGCCTTCAGCATTTGAAGGGCACCTTGTTTATTACAAGATCTGCAGTATAATAAGCAATGTGAATTAGTTTTCAAGAAGATACATTCTTAAGCATCAGGAAGTAAAACAGGGAGTGATACCTCACCTGAAGCCAGAAATCGACCAATTCCGGATTTATAAGGCAAGTGAAACAGCAGTACTTCTGTCACCCATACCACAAAACCTACACCACTAGAGAAATTGAATGAAACCATCATAAGAGGGTTGTCCTGGGTAGTTTGATGTATTAATGCAGATAGTTAAAATTCCCTTAAAAATGTCAGGTCTACTAATTAGCCCTTCCTCTGTTAGTGAAATCTACCAGAAAATTCCGTCTTTAAATACAGACTCAAGGCAAAGACAAGCAATGCATGATTTGTGACAATCTGTGTGACTTACCTTACAAAAAAAATAGAGTTCTTCACAATATTATGTCTCCAAATGACATTTCCACAAGAACAAAGTTACCAACACCTACTGCCTTTTTTTTTTTTAGAGAATGTTATGTAAAAAGGTATTAGTATTTTATTGAGTAGACATAGCATTTTCTTTATAGCTTTAAATGTGCTTCTTGAAAAAGATTAAAAATATAACAACTCTAGGAAAGACATAAAGTATAATTAATATGGTCAAAAAAACTCCAGTGTAAATACAGCTAGGGAAGGCTAAAAGAGAATTATGTCATCAGAGTTGAAATGATGGGATGGGATGAGGGGGAATGTGAGTTCTATATGTAAACTACTCCCATGTGAAAGCCATTAACCCATCTTAGTCTCCATTATATAAATGCAGCAGAATTAGTGCACAGGGAGAAAAAGAAAGGAGGATTTTTTTAATTTATTTTTTTTAAATGTATGTCCAGAGTTGCTATGAAATTAAATGCACTTAAGAACTCCTCAGGTGCACATACTTCATTCTTAACAGCTCTAATTTATTCACATCCTATAAGAATGCATCTCTATTATGGAAATAAAACATTTGTAGAAGGGGTAGGATTTTAATTCCAGAAATCTATTATAGATTTACCTCCTAAAATTATATCTGATTGTATTTGAAGCTTACTAGTTAACAGTGTGAACTCACTGTTTAATCATTTTTAAATTCATTTGTTAATCTTTGTAATAAAATTAATCATGATTAATTGACTTGGCAATAAGGGGGTTGTCATAAGTTCTTATACTGGATTTACAGTGTAAAATCAGTGCTGAGGGCTGAATGTTTTCTCTTTAAGGTCTTTCTAATTGATGTCAAATGCAAGAGTTCAGTAATCAGAGAGAAGAAAAACCTTTATACTCAATTTGAGATTATGCCCCTACTTTTATTTTTTTTAACACTTGGTTAGAAATGGCAATTTTTGAATATTTTAAAAACAGCGAGATTTTCCAGAAAAGGAACTAGTAAGGAAATATTTCTGAAAATAAATTATTTTCCATTTAACATTAGTGTAAATCCAGAGTACAGAACAAAAGTAGTGTCAAAATAAAATCTTTTAGCCACGAATACCAATTATATTCCACTACCACCATTTTTAATGACTGAAGTGACAGCCAGACTTGGTGCATCTTATTCATGAAGTTACTTTTGCAGTTAACCTTTTGAAAGAAATTAATTTAAATGGTAACCATACTATACTTGGAACAAAAAATGGAGAATATGTGTGTATAAAAAAGAATTATTGTTTTGTCTTTTTTTACAAATGATATTTTTCTATCTACTAATCAATCAATCATGGTGCAGGCTTTTCTTATAGGTAATTATTTAACAGGTTTAAAGTGAGAATAATACAACCAGCAGCTCGATCATGTCTCAAAAGAAAAAAGAAATAAATGAAAAAGAGTCCTGAAATCTTTACTGAACCTTGGAGAAATGAGGAGGTGGAGAAACAATGTTTTAGGTTTTATCTTGTTTCTCAGCATCCTGCTCTATTTTAGTTGGTAAAATTTACATTAATTACACCCAAGCTGATAATGTTTTGCCCATCATGGTCACTGGTACATTTTCTCCCTGTCAGTTCTTTAGCCCACAGGCTTTTTAATCTTATTTTCTCCCACCGTTCTGTTGAGGAGGGAGAGTGAAATAACATCTTGGTGGGCATCTGGTGGGCATGGAACCCAATGGGTGTCTCCAAGGCTCCTGAGAGAGCTGGACAATGCCCTCCAAGTCCACTCTAACACCTCTGAAATGTCATATGGAACAAGGGAAGTCCCTGAGAACTGGGAAGTCAAGTTTTACATTCCACTTCAAGAAGTGCCAAAACACATAAGGGAAGCTAAAGGCCAGTTAACCTCACTTCAGCCTCTGAGAAAATCATGGATTGACTCCTACAGCACATTTCTTGGAAACTAAAAGAGAAGTGACTGGGAACTATTGGCTTGGTAGCAACTGACCAAACATAAATAACACATGACCCACCAGATTGTCTTCTGTGTTGAAATGTTGAGATCTAGGGATAGGGTATAAACAGAGAACAGTGGATGTCATTAACCTTGACTTGAGAAAGGTTCTTGATACTATCTCTAACAATGTTCCTGTGTCTTAGTAAGTTTGGATATTATACTCTGGATGGATGGACAACTAGACAGATAAAAGAACATCTTAGCTTGTAAGATTGAGAAGAGAGTGATTAACAAGTCAGAAAGTTGGGTACCACAGGGGTCTATCCTGGCAACTGGTATGTTTAAAGACTTTCTCAATGACCTGGAGAAGATAATGGACCTCACTTCCATCAACAGTACAGATGACACAAAGCTAGGGAAAATATGCTGAAGGGCAGTGCTGCCATATAGAATGAGAGGCTGGAGGAATGGACCTCATAGGTGGCCATGCACAGAGCAAGCAACTGTCTCTTGAATGTGTTTTGCACTCTGCCCTCTGGTATAAAGTAGGGTCAAGCTCATTGAAGATTGGTCTATTAGGTTATCTAGCCTTTGCCACGGATAAAGTTCTGGGAACTCCACTTCTGGAATGTTTTACCATATTATAAGATTCTGGACTTTAAAGGAAACTTCTGATTTTCAAGCAGTATTCTCCTGAAACTATTTGAAAAGTGTATTTCAGTTCTCTTCTTGTGCACTAAGCATGAAAGATAGCTTTTATTTAATTTTAGCACTGTGAGCTCCATGCAGTTCTTATCACAGCCTTAAAGAAAAATAATGAAAGCAAGTTTAATCTAAAGCTAATTTATTGTTTATGGAATTCTATTAGCAGTTGTTAGTCTGCTGTCACTGCACCTAAAAGGGAACAGTCAATGCATTTAAAATTAAACAGGGAAAAAAGGCAAAGGGTGGCAGGGAGGAGAAGAGAAAAGCAAATAAATTAGGCATCTCTTGCCACAGTCTTCTACTTACTGAAACTGCACTTACTGAAAAGCAGAGTTGCAGTCTTTCAATCAAACAGAAAACATTTCTGAAAGAAGATCTACAAAATTAAGCATTATATTTTCAATTCATATATATAATAAATTGTGGCATTTCTTTTAGCACTTTGCAATTGTCTCCTGCTGTTACACAGGAACCCTATTCAAATGAATTACCAAAGGATTTACCACTGAGGTCAAGGAAACAAATTCTGCAGACTCCTCTTGAACATCCCATTGATTTCCACATTGCAGTGAAATTCTCATTTATATTTTTAACTCATTGTGGTAAAAAAAACCAAACCAAACCAAAAACCTGAAGAAAAAAGGGTAAAGATAGTTAATAAATCAATGCAGAAGCTTTTATTCCTTGCAGCACTCTCTGGATTGTAGATTTATTCCTTTGGGACTAGATTCTCTTAAATACCTTTTGTTCTTATGGCAATTAATCTGACCCTTAAAATAAAATCATAGTGTTGCCTTAGTTTTAAAACTATTCAGTCCTTTAAAAATTACATTTTCATTTTTTCTTTGGATAATATGAGCCGCATCAACAATATGCTATTTCCTTTCTAAGGAATTCTTTGGTTTGGTTTGGTTTTTGTGGGTTGTTTTGGGTTTGTGGTTTTTGGGGGGTTTTTTTGGCTTTTTTTTTTTTGACTCATCATAAATAAGTATTAACTTATGACTTCAAATACAACAAAATAGAGAATATTTAATGCTACAGCATTTTTGTGACATCTTACTCATTTTAATAACAAATGAGGAAAAAATAAAAACACTTGTTTGGGTTTTTTAAGCAATAAATAGTCTTTAGTGTTTTGTGTACCACATGCTAGCTGAAAACACAAGATGACTCTGTACCTATAAAATTAAAATGGCTCCCTACCACTCTTTATAGAGTTTCTGCACTTGCCCAGGACATTGTAACCTATTTAATACAGATGAAGTATCCAGTGTCTCCTTGAAACTTCTCACTGCATTAATCTGTTTCTGCTTCCACTGCATGTGGATTCCTTCTTCCCTGTTTAGTGTTATTGTTATTGGTTTTATATTTTGTACTCTTTCTTTGACTAAGCCACAGGGGTGAAATGACAATACACATCCTGAAGTAAGACTGAATAAACCACTTTAACTACAGCTACATATATAGCTATCTACCTGCATTTTCTAATCCATACTATGGTTATAAGGCAATGTCTTACTCTCTGTCAAAAGGCAGTGTTATTTCTTAATCACGAAATCACTCCATGTAAAAGAGGAAATCTGAAAATGGCCATGCAGGTCTCATCAGTTTAATTTCTCTGAAATGATACTCTGCTTCTAATTATTTATTTCTGCAAGATGTTTTTTGACCATGATTTCAAATTTACTCTCCACAATAAATGCCTTTTGGGACATAAAACCTCAAGTATCCAGTCTCAGTGGACTCAGTGCTTGATACAGGATGAACGGTATAGACAGACCTTCTCTTTACGTTGCATCATCTGGCTTGGGTATCAGTGAACATGATATTTCAAGTTATTCACTTTATTCTTACACCTTTTCAAAATAAACATCTATAATCACACAGTATATTTTGACATCTATGAAAATAAAACTACCTAACGAAGCTGGTATTGAACAATATGCTCTTATTACACCATGCACCATAATGTAACATGCCTGAATAGTATCACAGCCAACCTTTTCTGGCACCTTTCCAGCTGTTTGTTGTTCCTCACAATCCCTTCCAGGACTTTATCAGTAATGATAATGACTTTTTATCAGTAATGATATCATCCAGAGTTATAGACTTGGGTGAGTGCTGGATTTGCTGACTTCTAGAGAAAATATGCTGAATTTGTTGGATTGCAAATAAGACAAAGAATCTACTGTCTCACTGTCCAGATCTACCACATACATTATCCAAAAGGGGATAATGCAGAAGACACATAACCACAGAACTTCACAAAACCAGTTTGGGATTTTTAGCATCCAAGTTGACCATGTGCACTAAGATCTTGCAGAACACAAATATGTCCAAGCTTACTCTTTTTTTTTCCAGAAACATCCTCTATAACATGTCACTTTTGCCAGAATGGAAGAAAATCTGAAACAGTAATATCTTCTCTCACATTTCCCATAGGATATCTCACTTTATCCTATCTGTAACATTTTTAATTTTTCATATGGTACTCCCGACTGTCTATGAATACTTTTGTGTCCATTTTACTGCAAAATAAAGACTTTCTGAAATTATAATGGGTCTGAGTAGGGCTGGGTCCATGAGTATAAAATATAATGATTATAAATCATTACTAAATACAAAAAATAACATAATGCAATAGTTTCATATGTTGGTATGAAACATCTACAAATATTGATACAAAACTGCTGGATACTGATAGATGGTATATTAATAACAGCTTGCTAAGTAGTGCCTCTAATGGATAACTAACTTAATTTTCAACTTTTTATTTTCTTATTACTGAAAAGTCCAAACATCTTTACATTAAATCTTTCACTTCAAAGATTTCTACTTTACTTGAATTTTTTTTCTGACAAAATTTTTATAACATTCCAACTTGATCATATTTGTTACCAAAGACTGGGTTCAAACTCTATTTGAGTATTACTAGCAGCTTTATAAGAATATAAGATTCTCCCAAATTGTCTAAACAGCTTCAGATGTCGGAAAGCAGGAAATCTTAGTCACACAAGGGCAATTAATTTTTAGGGAATTACATTGTAGGTAAAGCCATCTACCCCTGTAATCTTCATATATACTGTTTTAACAAGTGGTCTTAAACATTTAGTGAATTATCTAGCAGAATATTTAACTGTTTAAAATTGTGCATTTATATAGTAGACCTCAAGTAACCATAAATGACAATTGTCTATATGTGCAGACTGCCAGGAAGGTAGATCCCAGATTTCATCTTCAAACCTGTGACTGAGAAAAAGAATATCAAAATTCTGAGTATGTGTGATTCTGCCTTTTAGCTATAATCTTCACAGAGTAAGTGGCTTCTTTAGGGTGTCCATTTGTTCTAAGATCTTTGTAAACAGTAAACAACAGTGGGTTTAAAACTGTTCATAAGCAGAATTGCAGGATTTTTATTAATTTTCCTAATTTTTGGAAATCAGAAGTATGATTATAATGTTTTTGGGTTGGTTTTTTTAACAAGAATTTGAAGTTGAACTTTATATGTTATATGCATTATACTATGAAGTGGAGCTTACAGTTTGTAGATAACATTACATATTTATATTGAGAACTAAATTAAATGATGTGAATCTAATTCTTTGTGACATGTTTCAAAGAGTTTATAGAATGGCAGCATGAAAGATGTTAACCTCTGATCACAGAGATAAATTCTACAATTAAAAAAAAAAGCAATTTAACAGTCTCTGATTATGGAAAACAGGGCTTATCTCTCTAAGTGCAAGTGAAGTGCTCATAGGTAGCAATTCTGTGTCCCAGTTTCCTTTCTGTTTTCCTAAATGCTGACCAAATGTGAGCATTCTTTTTGCTCATAACAGCAAAGCCTCCTGGGCAGGCCTTATGGGGATTCCCAGATCCAAAGGTCAAATTGTCATGTTGTTTTGGCCTGCTGCATCTTGCACTGGCTATTGATGGTTTTCATCACTGCTCTGAGTGTCCAGGCTTGTTGGGATCAATGAGTCATAAGGTCAGGCTGTCATACTGCCCTGGTAGGGTACAATTCCTTGTAGATTCTAATGATTTCCACTGCTTGTACTTGGGAGTCTCTGTCTACTGAAATAGTTTTTCAGACTTTGAAGGTCATCCTGTCAGAAAGTTCTTGCAATTTCAGAATTTCTGTGCTTCATTGCGAGGCTTTTCTCTTGTGCCTAGATGAACTTGCACATCAGTGCAATCACCGAGCTTTGGAAAACTCTTTCTTTAGTGTCTCCTAAAAGCATCTGCGATCGCAAGAGAAAGGCTGTTGTAAGAAATGATTACCTTTGTTCTAGTTCTCCTTCCTTGATAACACCTTATGAGAATGGATATATTTTGTGCTATCTTCTGCCCTCATTAGAGGTTGCCAGTTGGGAAAGAGAACTGGGAAACAAGTACATTTTAGCCTTTAAGTTACACAAAAAAGGTCATAGTCAAGTGGTTTTGTAATGTATGTCAAACAGTTGAAGATAAATATATGTCAAGGTTCTTAGAAATCATGTACTTGGTGTTCAGATCACTATGGGTCCTATTTTCAGATGCTGACCTTTTCTAGCAAGAAAACATAACTTAGTACATCTGAAACATGAAAAAGACCAAATGGAAAATTCAAAGGAAAAAAAAAGAAAATATTATATGAAAGAATGGCTATGTGAGAGTCATACAGACTCAAAAATATACATGTAACTGTGAAAATATATGTTTATGATTTCCATCTGACATTCATAGTTGCATAATTTACCTTGCAAGTATGACAATTAGCATAACAGGACTCGATTTTTTAATTAGTCATGCCAAAAAATTAGTGATATACAGTATGAAAAATATAAAATACTAACAGTACTTTAGTATATACATTATAACTTTACCTAATTTGTTTTGCAAGATGGAAAATGTTAAAAATAGTATTTTGAAAATAAAACTTTTTTCTTTGTTTGAATTCTCTCATAGACATAGTTCTCTATGCCTATTCATCATATTTATTTATAAGTGGATGAACTGTGAGTTCTAAAAAAAGTATGTGACAGATACTGTAAATAGCAAAAGAGAGTCTAACTGAAGTGTTTAATGTTTAACTAAAGCATCTTACATCATATATTCAGGCTTTCTATTTCCAGTGAAAGAAAAAAATGATCGTGTAAATTTAGAATGAGTATTTTATACCAGAAAAAAAGTTTCATGCTAACAGCAGTGGCAATGGAGTTATGAAATTTAAAGAACAGAAATGAGGCAATATGGGAGGCTGGGAAGTGAAAACACTAGAGAGAGCTTTGGGGTGAGAGGAAGTGCAGAAGAGAGTCTGAGGATCGATGCCATGAGGACAAAGATACATGTCAGGATGGCTGAAGAAAATGAAACAGTAAAGAAAAACTGATTATTGACTGATTTCAGGAGTCAGCTCAGAGTATAGCTGCTGACTTATGTCAGACTTAAGCTTTGTAAAGATCTGAAGGCATGTTAGAAATAAATATACAGTCTAACTGACTCTTTCCCAGCTGTATGCATTAACTATTGCATAACATAGTTGTGGGGCAGAATACACAGAGTATGTTGACTCTCCTGCTTTGACAGGGAAGCGGTATTCCAGGTGAAGTCTGACAGCACCACACCAATTTAAAAGAGATTGTAGATCTCAGTAAATCAGCAGCAATTCTGCAGCAAAATTAAATAGTCAAAGTGTTTTGTCAGATGCTCTTGTTTTGGATTCTTTTTAACCTCACAAATATTTCATAAAGTACTGTTAACTATGCTTAGGGAACTAACACACAATTAAAAAAAAAAAAATCCTTAAAGTTTTTTTCCAGGAGGCAGTGTTAAACAGTTTTCAAATACAAATGTGGTATTACAGAATCACAGATTCACAGAAGGTTTGAGGTTTGAAGAGAGCTCTGGTCTGACCTCCGTCCTCAAGCAGAGACACAGAGTGGATTGCCCTGGAATGCATCTAGATGTCTTTTGAAAACCTCCAAGGTGGGACACTCCCAGGGCAGTCTGTGCCAGTGCTCTGTCACCCTCACAGTAAGAAGGTGTTTCCTGATGTCCAGAGGGAACTTTCTCTAGACTAATCAGTCCCAGCTCTTTTAGCCTTTCCTCACAGGAGTGATAGTACCATCCCTCCATCAACTTAGCGTCACTTTGTTGGACTCTTTTCAGTATGTCCATGTTTCTCTTGTACTGGGCAGCCCAAAACTGGACACAGCACTCTGGGTGTGGCCTCACAGAGTGCTGCATAGAGGAGAAGGATCACCTTCTTTGTCCTGATGGCAATACTTTGCCTAACGCAGCCCAGGATACTAATAATCTCTTTTACCATCAGTGCACATTTCTGTTTCATCTTTAACTTGGTGTTGACCAGGAGCCCTGGGTCCTTTTCAGAAAAGTTGCCTTCCAACTGCTGGTCACCAAAATATATAGTGCTGCCATCACCACTCCCCACCACATACTGTGCAGGTTGTTTCCCCTCCAGTGAAGGACTTTATATTTTCCTGGGCTGAACTGCATGAGATTCCTGTCAGCTGTTTGTTCCAGCCTGCTGAGGTACTTTTGGATGGCAGCACAACCTTTTGGCATGTCACCCACTCCTCACAGCTTTGTGTCATCCACAGACTTGCTGAGGGTACACTCTGCCCCATCATCCAGGTCATTAACATTGAAGTGGACAGGACCCAGGGTTGACCCCTGGGGTACACATCTAGCTATTGTCCTCCAGCTAGACTTTGAGCCACTAATACCACACTCCAGGATCAGATGCTCAGCCAGTTTTCAATCCACCTCTCTGTTCATGCAGCCCATACTTGATCGGCTTTTCTGTATCTTATAGGAGACCAAGGCAAAAGCTTTCCTAAAGTCTAGATAGGCAATTTCCACTGTTCTACCCTCATCTTCAATGCCAGTTGTTTAATCATATAAGGCTATCTGGATAGTCAGGCATGATCTGCCCTTGGTGAATCCTTGCTGACTATTCCCAATCAGCTTCTTGTCCTTTATGTACCTGGAAATGGTTTCCAGGATTAGTTGTTTCATCACCTTTCCTGGAACTGAGGTGAGATTGACCAGCCTGTACTTCCCCGGGTCCTCCTTCTTGCCTTTCTGTTAGACTTTGCAGATAGCAGGCTGATCAGACTATATTGTCTATTCCATAAATGAAGCTTGACACTGAAGGTAAAATAACTTGCAACCCGTATATGAGAGGATTCAAATAAGAATATACCTTTCTTCCCATGTTTAAGTCAGTAAGAGATAGAATTTCTTCAAGGCCACTATCACAATACTGATATCTCTACATCTTATTCTCAGATAGAAAAGTGAACTATGAAAGAGGGAAGATGATTACATCAGTAACTATGAAAACATGGGTCTCACTTCTTTTAGTGTATATGGTGAGACAACAGAATGAACATTCCACTATAGTGGGAGTTTGTTATCTGCAGTGAGTGGGAAAACACTATGAACAAATGTCTGCTCCAAAGACAGGAAAAAAAATATTTACACTTTAAGAAATGTTTTTGTGCAAAGGATGGAAATTTAATCAGGTATGACCTGAAAATGCTTCTGATCAGCATTTGTTTAAGGAGTCTTTCTATGTCTTCATATTAAAAGATTAATCTGAACAAACATTTTAGCTTATATTGCCTTTACTGAATTTTTACTTTGAGACATACAGAAAAATTACTTCACAAAAATATGTATATGTTTCAGTAGGCAAACAGTTATCATTAAACTGTGCAACTGATGTTATTATGAACATGTTATTATAAAAGGAAACTCACTTGCTAAACCAAGTTGTCTACACTTACACTAAAAGATGCTTAGCATAAACAAAAGAACATAGAGTGAAAAGTTAGCTCAGAAAACTATTACTCTGGTTTAGCTCAGGCCCTCTGGACTGAAATGTCCTACTGAAGCCAATCAGTCATGGATATCCTCATGTGAGAACTAACTGAACACTGAATATGGGTTTTGGTTTTAAGTGAAATAGACTATTAGAAAAGATAGAGCTCTGCTTGCAACTGGCTGCTGTCAGCATAAAGCACAGACACTGGAATGTAAACCACTGAACAAACTAATTTGCCTGTCATTTCTTGCAGAAGTTTGTATAAGGATATTATGGAAATTCTTGAAGCCAGTTGTGCTAACAGACTGCATCAAGGTTGTTTCCTACTGTAATGCAAAGGACAAATTAATATAGCTCTTCAGAGAAGCATTCTGAAATATGTTTAAAAGACGGGAATCACTTTCTCTAGCCCTGCAAGCTGAAACTTTGAAAAGAATTAAAAAAAGACAGGGGAAAAAGAGCTCTGCCTTTTTTTGGTATCCTTACTCAACCTCAGTGAATGTGGGAGCCCACTTGTCATATAAGAGTGTGCTGTTTAGATTGCAAGCACCTTCCTATGCTTCTTCTGACACATTGTAGTTTCATGGTACAAAGTTGTGCCTAAGTGCTATGGCTGAGCTCTATATAACTCTTCTGCCTGAGTTCCAAAGTGATTGCAAGTCTTTCCTGGGATTTGTCATTACGTATTTTCTACACACCTTCTGAGAGGTGTAATTTCCCATCTGAGCATGTCTAGAATTTGTGTCTTAATTGAAGAACTTCCTGGTTTAGCTTTACAGAAAAAGATCACATCATTCAAAGATAACTACAGCTTCACAGCAGTAAACAAGTGTGTTTCTCTGGATACCAATCAGGTTGTTGTTGGCTGCCTGGCTGGCTTGTTGGTAAGACTGTTCTTTTGTAGACAGGTCCACTGTCACTTCAGTGACCTACACACAGATTTAAGTGCTATATATAATAATAGTTATCTCCAGTGGATCCATGTAGACTCACAGAGATTAATCAGTATATGAATTTTGCATAGTCTTTAATGGTTAATTTAGGTTGCCCTATTTTCTACGTAATATCAAAATTTCAAAGAGTAGATTTCTGTGTTGAAATGTATGCCAGAAATCATGCCCAGAGAAGAGGGAATACATAGCAGAAGTTGGCAGCTCTAATCCTGCTTACTTCAGGAATTTAGAAAGCTTAGTACTAGTATACATAATATAAATAGCTCACCTTAGTGCAAAGTTAATTGTTTATATCTCGTGCTTGGAAAATGACATATAGCTATTGAACTTAACAAGAAATAATGTGAAAGGATGTACAACAATAACAAACAAACAAACAAATAAATAGGTGTTGTAATCATATATGGTATGTCTTATTTATATTCTGCATTTAATTCTTCTGCTTCCCTGCACTCCATCCTTGTCTTCCCAGTGCATACTGAAGAGACTGGCATGTGTTGTACATAGCAGATGGACATGCCATGGTGTACACAGATTCTCAGCACAGTTCTGGCACACAGATATTCTGCTGAATTTGCTAGCTAGCAAGGACTCCAGCAGCAGCTGCTTCACAGCAAATGTTGTTCACTGTCACTTTATTAAAAATAATTAGTCCAGGATGAATCAATGAAACCAAATAAATGAAACAGCCTTAGATCAAGCTGGATGAATATTTTGTATATATATTTCCATATTGGAAGGTATGTTATTATTTCAGCTCTTACCCTGAATCCCTTACTGAAGCACTTACCCAAAAACTTAGTCTCTCTGGAAACAGTTGTTGCAACCCTGGTAAGTTTGTCAATGTTGGGAGAGTAGTCTCAAGCAAACAGTATCAGCAAATTCAACTGGTAGGTGCAAATACCTTTTCTCATTGCTGTGTCTTGGTTCTGAGGACTTTGTGGTTGTTTTCTTTTTTCTTTTTTTTTTTTTCCAGTTTCAGCTAGGCGTCAGTGATTCAGTTTGGTACACTTTAAGTTCCTTTCTTAGATGTAGTATAAGTACTGATCAGATCTGACTATGTTTTTTCTTGGCATTGTTAATACTACCACAAAGATAGTAATAAAGTTTGCTCATATATATGCCTACCTAAAAAATAGGTAGATACTCAAAGGGATCTTTGATTTATCCTATCATTTCTGTGGTCCAACTATCTGATCAGTATTGCACAGAATAAAAAGGCTTCTTTCTTAAAGAGTGCTAAACCACTTTGTTACTCCTAATGGTTTTGAAGGGTGGAAAGAATGAAATGTGGCAAGACGAGAAATTAATTATATCTCTCCCCATCATGTCTCTCCTTCTTACATAAGGTAACATCCATCTTGTTTTCTCTCAATATATTGTAACTTTTCTTTGGTGCTGGACAAAGGTGATATTTGATGTTAAGATTTCATCATTAAATGCATTGTGCCCCTGTGTGTTTATACTTGCATTTCATTCCCATTGTAATTCTTTACTAGCAACATGTCAGGTTTTGACCCTCAGTTTGGGAGTGCTGTATTGATAATCGTCCAAATGATTGGCAGTCACGTAGGCTCTTCCTGACAGTAACTGATAATAAGAGATCATGTTCATGTCTCTTTCTTTAAGCCTAGACTTTTTGTGTGTTTTATTAAAAATGTACTAAATGAAATTGCTATGGTGCATGTTGAGTAATATCTCCTCATTAACTACATACATTACAGCTTTAATTTCATACTGAATATCAATAGCTCAAAAGTGAACAAAGAAAATGACAATGCAATTACATTGAATTTAGGGCTAAAGGTAAGCATTCCAACATTTCAGCATTAAAATTATTGCTATTAGTAGCTGCCATTTCTGTAGTTGCTCAGGGGTCTTTCTTTGACTTCTTTAGCTAATACCATTGCAGGTTTATTACCTGGAGAAATACAGATTGCCTTACAGGGGAAAGAGTTTTTAGTGCAACTGATTTCTCTTCTGCTCTCCCATACAGGATTAGGCTTCTAGCTCTTACTGGAATTTGACCTACTGACCTCACCCTTATTTATTCACAGCATGTGTTGTTACCTACTTCTGCTAGGAAGTCTTGTTCTTTGACACATAAAATAGTAAATGAAAAATCCCACTGCTTACGTTTTTCTTTGTGGAAACCATTTGTACTCTAATTCTGTATATACAGCTATCTCAGGATTTGACATGATTTTTTTTTGCTATATTGAGGATGTTTTGCATCATATATACTTTTCCTGATGAAATGCCTGTGTTCAAAATGTTTCTTCTTTACAGCGGTAAATGGGTAAGAATCAGAATATCGATTTGCATTAGAACACTGATCACACCACTGAGTTTCTGAGCTGTACAAACTGCCTTGTGTATTTTAGTTCTATACTTCTATGAACACAAATTTGTTCCATTTTAGATGACGCTCCACTTAAATCATTTGATAATATTTTGTCTTCTTATTCACCCCTACCTTGTTTGAAATTATAAACTGTCATAGCAGTAGCTAAATTTTTCCAATATTAAGGTTTGTTCATTTGCCACTGACTGCTGGGCTTCCTGTGTGTAAAGTTATACAAAAGGAATTGCATTGATTTGCACTAGCAGAATGAGTTACTTCTCATCTAAATTAACACAGTCATTGAAAATACATTAGCACAAAGACCAAAAGGTGAAAGTGGCTAGTTCAGTAACACTTACTAAAGCAATAATTTGATCTGGAGGCCTAAAGTTGACCTAACTGAACAAGTGTACATTTCAAAGAGGAAAGATGAGGAAACTGCTTGCAGGCTGCGAAACAGGGGAAATAAAAATTAGCTATAACTTGTTAAAAGCAAACTAATCTCTGGAATGAATAGAACATCTTCTCATTATCCAGATCACTTTGATTTATACTGTATTTATTATAGCAAAGCTTTGTCTTTTTCATTCTTCTTTCTTTTTGACAGCATGAAGAACAGCACCCCAGGTGAGGTAACTCACACTTGGTCAGTTTGCTCCTTACAAATCTTTTTCTTCATCTGGGTTGCACCACACTTCAGGCACTACTGCAATGACACTAGTAATCACAACTGACACAGCCTTAATGCTAATTATGTTATCTGATCTACAGGTAGACTACTGATGCAGTTTCCTTCCCCAAGAATGTATTCAGAGTTTAAAGAAGGCTTTGTGAAGATTTATGCCTTATGACAAAGTACACTATCTTTTCTTAGGAGTTCTGTAAGCATAACTAAGCACAGAAGCATTAAAGACAAAGAAAAATGCAGTTAGGTGGCCCCAAGTGTAATAACAGCTACATCTCTCAAGAAATAAATTACCCACATGACATGGCAGACTGTGGAAAATGAATAGAAGAAAATACATATCAGTAAATCAACCGAAGTTCAAATGGCATTATGCTACATGTCTAGCTGTAAGAAAATTCAGAGAAGTAGCTGATACACTATCCTTTGCTAACCCTCACTGCCAGCTGGTGCCAAAGTGATCCTTACTTGTTTTTATGTTTTTTAACAGGCAAGCAGTTCATCTCATGGCAGGAGAATAGCTTAGTGAAAAGGTAAATAGTATTAAGGAAAGGATGGTGAAGCAGTTTTATTCCTCCCTCTGCAAAAGTCTTCCCATATGACCTTGGACAAATGCCTTAATTGTTCCATGCCTCAGTGTGTTCATTAAAATTCTTATCTGTGATCTACAGATGACTATGATAAATTAATATTGTTTATGTCATCCACAATTAAGTTCGCCTTCAATAATGATATATTTCTAAGATTTTCCTTTATCATGTTAATTGGTTAATTCCTAATTAAAAGTTTGCAAGTTGTTCATTTGTGCTTAAAAATTTTGTCAAAAAGATTTTTGATTAACCTTGGAGAATGGCTATTGCACTACAGCTTTAATTTGTAAACTTTTGGCTGCTTTCTTTCATGGTGATTTGAGCAATCCTTGATTGATTAGTCTTCTGAAAAGTAATAGCTACTTGGTCTGTTTCAGAACATTTACAAACATAATCTTGTCTTAACTTTGAAACAAATTTCATCTTTCTTGCCTGTGGTAAACATTTATGTTTTCAAATGTTCCATTTGAAACTAAAACTGTGCTGCAACTTTTCAGCTAAAATCACAGACAATGGGTTTATGTGTCATGTTATGTAACTCCATGTAATAATACTGATTTTAATATAACTATAGAAATATTGAGCTGATGAAAGTGTAGAAAAAAATCCATTGATGTAATTCAAAACAGCTTTGAAAAATAGTCTAGAGAAAAAAAAAAAACAACAAAAATTACAGTAGGAAAATCTTTATGAATAACAGCAATCTGATACAAACGGACAATTTTAGATGAAAAGAAAAAGAAAATTAAAAAAAAAAGAAAAGAAAAGAAGAAGAAGAAGAAGAAAAGAAAAAAAAAAGAGGCAAAGAAATCTTTGCTCTTAAGAATCAGCCTTTTGAGTCAGAAGAAATGATTGCAGAAATTATTTTAAAGTATCAGTGAATGACCCCAACAAACTAATGAAATTTTTCTCCAGTTGCCTACTACTTAATAAAAGATGCTTGAAAACCTGTGAGAGCTTCACTACATCCCTTGATTGTTGTATTACATCTTTAAGGACAAAAAAAAGAAGCGAATGCAATGGTATCATCTAGTCAGAAACCAGCTGTACTGGTTGAGGATACATATTAAATTCACCAATGTTTGGAACTTTGACTTAGACTCTTACCATATTTGACTCTATGATCTTTCTAAGAATACACTTCAGATACTCCAACTTTTCCTCATGCTAAGTGGCCTCAGCATGTCAGCTGTATCCTGAAGGGAATACACTGGCTCCCCGTCAAACATCAAATTGATTTTCAAATTGCCTTGATGGTTTATAAGGCAGTGCAGCTTGAGAAGTGTATATTTATCAGAATTGCTTTCTCTGCATGAGCCCAGTCTCTCTTTGAGATCATAAAAAGCAAGTAAATTGGCAATTCTGGAATATACAGTAGGGTAAAAACTCAGGAACACATATTTAGCTGGTTTCCAACTCAAATACATAATTGATTCTCTGACTGAGGTTTGTAATGTGACTTGATCCATTCATATTTATGTAGCATTTCAGACACTTGTAAATGTTGAGCAGTATTTCTTTGTCTCTACATCCATGTCATGATCTAGACCAGGACACAGGAACTGCCCTTGAAACACACTTTTAAGGGAAGGAAACTGGTTTGAAGGACAACTCAGAGATTAAAAGGACACGCTGCTGTATGTGCTGTCACTTCTATGCTTAAAGTTGACCTATGAATATACTTTATAGTAGTTTATAGAGGCCTCCATATGATGTCAGTAGGAAAAATATGACCAGTGCAGATGGCATAGAGAGTTCTTTACAAACAATCAAAACTTTGCATTTGCAGGTGCTGAGCCCAGAGCAAAAGATGATCCTGTTCTAAATAATCTCCTTTTGGTACCCTTCGACTCACAGGCTTAATGTCAAAGTCAATGCACTTAAGTCATAAGAACATTTGAGTTAGAGTCTGAGCAAAAAAACCCTCCTTTCCTGCTTCAAAAAATAACTAAATAAAAGTCTTCTTTATTATTTAATTTTAATATTGCAGTAGCCCATTTTCCTTCACTCTGCTGTGCTAGAAGCTGTTGGTCATATAATAAATGATAAAAAAAATAATTTGACTTTCTGAAAGAATTTCTAAAAGTTAAAAGCATTTTCCAAAAGCATTTCTCCCTTTCAATGGTAAAAGAGTGCAAGCTGGGGATCAGCCAAGCCTTCTATCAAATAAGCCATTTTCTCTCAGTTTTAGGTATGAGAAGACCCCAAATTCTTTGAACAGTAGTAATACAATTCTGTGGCCAGTATTATTTTTCATTCATCTGTATCTATTACTGGTCCCTCATATTTAATACATTAAATATATTTCATCTACAAAATCTATGCCCATAAACTGAATAGGTTTAGAAAACGGTAATGAGACATTAACTATCCCTAGCTAATTTGTGAAATTGAGAGAGCAGACACAGACATGAAGAGCTGTTGCTTAAAGGAATACCGAGTCAGTTAGAGAGATGTGAAAAGGAAAACCAGAAAAGTTATATTTGGTTTGGATATGTCTGAAAATTTTTCTTACATTGGGATTTATCTCTACTCTACTTTCATTTTCATTGTGCTGTTATTCAGGTGACCCCCAAAATGTACAAAAATGAGATGTATTTATTCTGTCATTATTATATCTTGCCTTTTTTTCTCTGTGTGTGATAAAAT
Source organism: Chloroceryle amazona (assembly GCA_027560015.1). Classification (NCBI taxonomy): domain Eukaryota; kingdom Metazoa; phylum Chordata; class Aves; order Coraciiformes; family Cerylidae; genus Chloroceryle; species Chloroceryle amazona. The sequence goes on along the minus strand of JANHFX010029486.1, from coordinate 30,862 downwards.
ACAATTTTTCAAAATACAAGGGTTTTCAAAATGCTTATCAATAACTATACTAATATTTTTTAAAATAACTCTAATTGCAAACTTTTCAGAACCATGTTTTCTAAAGCAGCTTAGAAATCTCTTTAAAATAAATATTATAAATATTAGGAAAATATGCCATGTTATTTTATAATATGCTAAATAAAATTCATGAAAGCAAAGAGCATTGTCGGTAAAAATGATCTGTTTGTAGGTAAGGGAGAGTTAAATAGTGAGAAGTGCATAAAACAGGTTTTCTCATGTTGGGAAAAAAAAATAAATCTGAGAGTTATAGAATTCATTCTAATCTATTTTAATATTTTTTCCAGGTTATGTTCTGGCACGTACTCTGTTTCTGACTCTTACAAGCTATGAAAAAGGTTTTGAGGAATACAGTTTGCTTGTTTTATTCTTACTGACTTTTGCTTCATGAAAATAAATTGTAAGCTCTGATTATGTATTTTTCTAATAGTTAACAATAAGTTGTTGGTCTCAGATGAAGGACCTCAATAATTATAACAATAAATATTTTGCAACCTTTCAAAATAAAGATCTTACCAGCAATGTAAAATTACTTTTAAATTATATTCTTTATTTTTAATAACAGATACAAATGTTCATGCTGACATTTTCAATATGACTCAATCTCCTTCATTGAAATTATTTGAAGTGCTTTGAACTTTCTAATGAGGTGGCTGCAATTTCAATGAAATTAGACTGTATGTTTTCTTAACAAGCTTCTTTGAATTAAGTTTAAAAAAGGGTAAGGTATTTTCTTTCTGTTAAAGAACATAAGAATCAATTAAAATGTCAGAATAGCATTTAAATTAGATAAAAATAAAAATAAGCATTTCTGACAACTTAAGTAAAAATACGTAAAAAGTTCAAGGCTTTGTTTTCTTCTCTTTACTGAATTTGCTTTCATGTAAAATATTTTAGAATTACAATTTATGTTCTTCATTTATGACGGGTGTTTTTTCTTTACCTTCACAATACAAGGATTTGGATTGTGCTAAAATACGGTATATGTGGCATACTAAAATATATTAATAAATACAGAATACCCCATGTCTATACATGTATTTCACCCTGAATGTGGCAGATGTAGCCCCTGCAGTTGTAATTAGAACCTATTTGTTCAAGACAATTTCAGTCAGTTCCATCTGACACATGTGATGTTTTCACATAAACAGGTTAAGCATGTCAGAGAACTTACTATATAATGGTGTGCACATTGACCTGGTGGTCAAGTAAAGAGTGTCTCTTATAGTGTTACAAAACAACTAGTAAACATTATGAACAGGGTGAGTCCACTACTTCAAGTTCATTGTTTGGTTTGGACAAATCAATTACTATAGTAATGGTAACCTTGGAAAGGGCTTCTGTATCCTTTTAAAGAAGGTCTTCACAGTGAGTATTCACTAACTCCATTTTTGAAAATTATTATTTTTTCTTTTTTCAAAAGATTTGTTCAATTAACAGTCCTGTTAGTTAGGAGCAGTAGTTGCAGAATGCAAATTGGAATGACTAAATATGCACGTCTTTTGTAACACACTAGAGAACAACAAAAAGGGTTGTGGAGACGTTATTGCTGTACCTATAAAATTAGTTCCACTTAAAATAATTATGCTGTAGCATTTTTATTTTATGAAAGCATAAAGAGCTCTCAACTGAGATTAGTGTCCTCTTTTGTTAGAGAATGTGTAAACATGGAGACAGAGAAAATTAGGCATAATCCATGGACATGAACCCAGTCTCACAGAAAGACAAATAACTGTGCAAAGTAACAAAGTAACTGTGCAAGTAACAAAAAGACTTACCAAAATTCATAGAAAATATATCTTTAAGTAAGACCTATAGAAATGTTCCAAGCTCCAGCATTCAGTTTCATGCCTCACTGAGGAGAGACTTTGGATGATAAGAAGTAACCTCTTCCAGCTTCTGTAGAAACCAAAAGGGAGCTCTTGCCACCCACATGACATGGACAGGACTTTGGTAAGGTTGTTAAGATCTATATTCTGTATGCTAGAAAAGCAGTAAGTCAATGGCTAATCAAGGAATAAGATCCAGATTTATAGACTTACTGTCCTTACCTTCTAAACTATGGTGTGATATCCACGCAAGGTAATACATAATAATATGTTCATTAGCAAGGATTATATCCTGTGGGCTCAGAAGTTCATTTCTCAAAACTACTGAGGTATCTGATAAGATCCCTTTTCCCCTTAACTAGCTCTGATTTCTGTGGAAAGAAGGTACTCGATATTTTGCAAGAGTGAAACTAGAAAGATAAGTCTATAGGCTATAATTTCATATGATATAAATCATCATCATTCCAGTAGTACTGTCCTGATTTATACCTACTGAACTACAGTTTAATAAAAATTCCTAACAAATTAGTATGCATTTCCTAAAATTAATAAAAATTTGTCAGATTTTAATATCTATATTTTATTCTGATATATCTTGAGGAAAAGGGTATGATCAACTACATTCTTTATTTATACTGCCAAAATAAAGCTCTCAAAGTTAAAAAACTCATGTTCAGTATCTAAAGTGTATTTAAACTATCACGATAAATTGAATTAACTAAATTAAATAACTTGTAAAAGCCCTAAAAAATAGATTTATTAATAAGAGGAGGCATATCAGGCATCTATTCTCTCAACAGCACTGAAACTCATGTGAGTTTCACACACTGTTCCCTCATAGATATCAAATGCAGCTGCAAATTTTGAGGTCAGCCAATTTTCTTCAAATGCCAATCTTTAGTTGAAAAGTAAGATATTCTATTTTGTTGTACAGATTATGAGGGACTCTTTATGAGGAAGTAGACTGATAGGATAATGGGTAATGGTTTCAAACTGAAAGAGAGTAGTTTTAGATTGGATATTAAGAAAAAAATCTTCACCATGAAGGTGGTGAAACACTGGAACCATTTGTCCAGAGAAGTTATGGATGTCCCTTCTCTGGAAGTGTTCAAGACCAGGTAGGATGGGATTTTGAGCAACCTGGCTTAGTGGAAGGTGTCCCTGCCCATGGCAGGGGGGGGGTTGGAGCTAGGTGATTTTAAAGTCCGTTCCAACCAAAACCATTCTATGATTCCACGATTCTGTATCTGCCATCATATCTATTTTCAGTAATACTGTAAGCCATATATATACATATATGACTAGAATTTGGTGAATGTGTTGAAGTTGGGCCTCAGTCTGTGGAACACATACTTCTATAGAATGTCTGAAGAAAACAGGCTGCAAAGCCTCTGATTCTCAAAATGTGTATAAGTCATTCTAGAAAAATATAGCTGCTATTTTAGTATTTGGTTTGGGGTTTTGGTTTGGTTTTTGTTTTTTGTTTTTTTGTGTGTGTGTGGATTTTTTTTTTTTTGTTTTGTTTTATTTTGTTTTGTTTTTGTTTTGGCTTGGTTTTGGTTTTTGAGGGGGGTTTGGCTTTAGTTTTGGGGTTTTTTTACATAATAAACCTCTTTAACATATACCATAGAAATAGGTAATGAATAATATGCTGCAGAAAGGACACAAATGGATTCTCTGGAAAAGCAGTACATAACTGGAAAGCACAGCAAATTAACAGCAACCAGTGCTTAGCTGAAGAGATGCTCAATAAGGGGGAGATTAACCCTCTGCTGTTTTTCTTGGTTTCAGAATTGCAGCACTGGAGAATCTGTATATGTGGACAAAGAGAGTCCTACACTCTCAATGTCTTAACATCAGACTGTGATGAAGAGGAAATACAATCAGTGAAATCTAGAGAGCTCTGGATGATGACGAAGACATCCTTGCAACACAGACAAAGGTGGAAGAACCACCAGTGTCCCCACTGAAGAGCAGTTCCTCAGCCTTGTCCATTCAACAAAGCATTCAGAGGGCTGGTCCAACACAGCCTGCTATACTGAACATCTCAGTACCACAGGCTGCTGAAAGGAGAAGAGGATGGTATAAAAGAGAGAAGTCTTCATTTAGATGTTCTTACTATTCTTGAGTGTTGAAAGTTGAAAATTCTTTTTTTCTTATTGATTTTTAAAAGTTATATCAAAAACTTTCTTGACTACTGAGATAAATGTCTTAAAGCTACAACTGAAAGTGCTTTTGAAAGGAACATAAAAAGCCAACCAATATTATTTTTTGTAATACACTTTGGTTAAAAAAAATAAAAAATTGCTTTTTATGTTGCTTTGTTTTTTCTTTCTTTGACCAGAAGAATCCAGCCCTAGACTGCACATAAACCCACTTTTCCCATTTTCTCACATCTCTGTTTTGACAAGTGACAAAACACTTCCCTCCATAATTTCCTAATAACACAAAACAGCACAAGCTATAGGTTCCATGTTAAAATAATGACATAAACTATGTCAACATAAAGATTGTCAGTAAAATATTATGCAGCTAGAACTGCATCTACAAGCAAATCTGTTTTCATAAGCAAGTTTCCCTAGCCTCCGAAAGGTTAACATACTGGCATGAGGTGAGATGCTAAAGGTAGGGAATATCTTCAAAGGAGCTGGATGTGAATAAAACTTTTACAATATTAAGGTTATTAATAAATATGCTAACTTCTTATTATCTCACTAAGACACTATCCTTCCCACCCTGAGACCCACAATGATAAAAGACAGAGAGAGAAGATTCACCAGCTGCCCTTTTGCATTGCTGTACTTTTCCAGTGTTTCCTGATCATGACAGAGGGCTTTAAAGGCTTAAGAACAGCCTCTCAGTGTGAGGTGGGGTCTAGAAAGGATACACGGAGTCAGGATGGGTCAGTCAGGAAGCCATTACGAAGCTTTGCGAAGGTTCTCATTTTAATGCAGAAGACATTTCATGAGTGGCTCCAAACTCTGAAATAATCCAGGTTGTTTAATGTTCCAGAATCCCTCTTCCTGAAGAGCTGTACATTTGTTCTGAACCTGTCAATCTAAACTAGACTAGTCTTACTGAACAGTCCCACCATCTGAATATGAAACATATATATCTGAGGGAGTGTTCCCATTATAATTACGTATTCTGCAGAGAAAGATGCATGAAGTAGCAATATAAATTTAATAACCTTACAAATTTCAGATTGCAGAAAATTATTATATTGATACTCCTCAGAAAAAGTTTCCAAAAATAGTGTTATGTATTTTTCTTCATAAATATAATTAAACGGGCTTTTTTACTAATTTACAATGGTTATTTCTTTAAATATTTCAATCAATTTCTATTTTATAAAACAGAATAAAAATCATAGCATTGTAATCTAAACAAAGATGTCTCTAGACATTGTTTCTGAGCCCCTTTTCCTCAAAGAAATCTTTAAATTCCAGAGAAATACTCATTTGCTACAACTGTCTACATTTAAAATATAAAAATAGCTAAGAATGCCCCATTACAGCACAACAAGGAAGCATTGAATTTCAGAAACTGAACAGCATGGAGGAGTAGAAGAAAATATGGTATATGTTTTTAATTTGTTCTCAGTAAATCTCATGTGTTTTGTAGAAGTGTTAAAACAGATTAGTAGTATTTTAGTAGTATATTAAATTATTCTTCAGAATATTCAGTAATGAATATTAAAATTCTTTCTGCTCCTATAAAACTACAGAAATATCACAAAGTATTGTTTCTGGTGGAAACAAGAATGATTTATTTATTTTTTAAATCAAGAAAAAACAAGAAAAAAACCTGCAAAGATATCATAGCTGTCATTTCTCTGTTTGGCCAAAAATTTGTCTTTACATTCCTAAAAAAAACTTCAGTGCTTCTTACGTAAATAGAAAGAACATAGACAATTTTTGTGAGAGGATGTATTCCTCAGAACATACTATATGTATGTGCATGTGAATCATGTCTAACAATATATGATTATTATTTTTTCCAGCCTTAGCTGGACATCGTCTGCTCATTAATTCAGATTAACAAATGGGAGTTCATGGAGTTATGTTTAAGGATGACATATCTAGGACATTTTTGAAAACCATAGTATTGCCAAATTGTAGACATATGTTAAGTGCTAAAAAGCTTGAACTTCCCCATTTCTGGAATAGCATAGGTCATAAATCTGCCTATACAAATAACAGATAGTGAGATTTTTTGTCTGGATGTATAAGCTCATTTTGTTGTCTTTATCCCATCACAGAATATGGAAATATTTGATGACAAAAGATGCAACTCAAGTTTCATGTAAACTGATACGAAAACTTCACTTGTCTTTATTTGCTCTGATTTCTGTGACAAATTAATGTATATTATATATAGTAATATAGCATATGTAGTATATATAGGAAATTATTACAAAGATTATACTGCTGCTGCATCAAATACATTAAAATATAGCCACAGTGCACTTTTTGTTTCTTGGTCTTAATTTAGGTTTTAGATGCATTCTGAAATCTTAGAATGCAGCTATTTTCCTTACCATGTCAGCAGATATCTTTCAGATGTCCTGCACCCTACTGCATCCATAGTCCTGAGTAAACAGCCTTGCTTTCTGATGCAATTTCTTCAGAAAGTCAATTGCCTTGCAACAGAAGAAACAAAGGCCAATCTCTTTACCCAAAGAGTAATAGACTGAGGACAAATATCTGTAAACAGAGGAAAAGCCAAAGCAAAATGGACACATGTAAGTCTATGGGCCTCACAGGATGTGACCACAAGGGCTAAAGGGACTGGCTGATGTCATTTCATGGCCACTTCCAATAGGCTTTGAATGATGAAGGGTGAATGGAAGAGGTTTCTAATAAATGAAGGCTCAAGGAAATTATACGAGTTTTGGGATGCCTAAAAAATTACTTTACTGGTTTATCAAGTGTGCTTTATTAATATACTTAACATATGAGATCTTGTTTATGTTATTATTTTGGGTAGGGTTTTTTTAATGTAAATTTATAGGTTAGATAGTCTGGGATGGGATATCTATGTTGCTTAAGATCCTCATATCCTGATAGCAAAAGCAGATTGCATAAAGTAATGCAAATTTATACTAGCTAAAACAATAGACCATTGGCACTAAACCCTTAATTTCCTCGTGTTTCCATATCCCAATGAGTGAAAAAGGTTAATTTGTCATTGTCTGCATCATTAACAGTTTGGAGAGATTTTTGAATGTTCTTATACATAAATTTACATTTCAAGATGAACTTAACTCTGTACCTAGACATTTCAGAATCTCACAAGGATAATGCTCAGAAACAGCTTTTTGATTAGTAGGTATTTTTCCAGAATATACTTTCTAAATGGCACTGAAATACTGTTCCTGAACTGTGGAGATGATAGAAGCATGAGGTAAATAAAGTAGGAAAAGTTTTCTTTGCTTTCTTCATGAAAAGGTTCACATTCATGGAATCACAGAATGTTAGAGGATGGAAGGGACCTCTGAAGTTCATCAAGTCCAACCCCCTTGCCAGAGCAGGACAAAACTAGAGCAGATCACTCAGAAATGCAGACAGGTCTTGAAAGTCTCCAGAGAAGGAGACTCCACAACCTCTCTGGGGAGTCTATTCCAGTGCTCTTTAACCCTTACAGTAAAGAAGTTCTTCCTCATGTTGAGGTGGAACTTCCAGTGCTGGAGCTTGAATCCATTGCCCTGCATCCTGTCACAAGGCACAAGTCAAAAGAGGTTACCACTGCCTTCTTGACACCCTGCCCTTATGTACTTATAGACATTAATTCCCCAAGGAGAAATTTGTTTAACTACATGGAGTGACAATTTATAAGATGTCTAACAGACTACATATAACTTCCTATTTTTTTAGTCATTTTTGAAAGACAAGTGTAATGAAAAGAAGAATAATATTCTACTATGTCTATTTTGTTTGTATTCAGATAATGCTATAGGAACTCCATGCAGCTGCATGCCATCATAAATTTCCCACAGGTATCTGGTATTTCACCTACTTTATCCCACTGTTCTCTGCTGTCTTGTAAACTGTAACAAAACTCTGCATCTGCATCTACACACACAACAGCTTTTTGACAACAATTAAAATTGGCATGTAGAAGCATTCTGAGATTAAATCTTTTAATTGACAGACTGAGACACTAGCCAAAGGGGTATACGTTCGGGTAATCCCTGGGCTGAAACACTGCTGGTCTGTCAGCCTCTGAAATTACTGGCAATCTCATAGCCTGGATCCAGCAGCTGAGAGGAAGCTGTGCCAACTGATGGCAGGCTTCAATAGGTTTACAAAAGCCGTCAGTGTAATTGTCATCTTTACCACTGAGAAGTGGTTAGATGCCATTGTGACAAGTGTGATAGAAACTGTGTAAATAGGGAAGAGCCAGCAGAGTCCTGGAAAAGGCATTCTGCATTTACTATCTCTTGCTGCTTTGAACTGCCCACATGCAGAAAGTTTAAAACAACAGGCAAGAAATACATCCCATCAAGTCCAAACTGTTATGAGAATGACCTCAGTGAATTGCTCTGATTCCTTGTGCTACACTGCAATGTGGAAAGGGGAGGAGACGAAGAGGTGACAGTTCTCTGGATCAGATGGCTGCAGGATGAGGCTGTTTTCCTGTTCTTGACACTGGGAGGCCAAGAAATGAAAGGGTCAGATAAACACTTATTGGAGTGTTTTCTGCTATTGCTATCTTTATTTTGGTCAGGGCAAAAAACCCCTCATATTCTCAATGTTTTAGGTACTTCAGTGCAAAATCCTTCAAACCAGCACATAAGTATTAAAGCTGCATACTATGAGGGTGGCTTTTTATTTTTAACAACAAACCAACCAACCAACCATCTAGACACATCTGTGGTTTTTTATTGTATCAAGATAGTTGAGTGTTGCTATTTGGAAAATAATTGCTTAACCATCACCCAAATCTGTAAGTGCTAAGGTACAATATCAGCAAAAGCCTGGACAATTATGAACTCATTTAGTGCCATCATACTACAGAGAACAAATACAAGAGAGAAGTTGTCCATGTGTATTAACTATTTATTTAAAACAGCCAAATTTGACATACAGGAAAAAGGACTAATTCTGAGTTATTGATAAAGTAATTGCTTTCCCAAAACTGTATAACACAAACACCTGTGCACACACAGAAAAGCACTATTTTCTGTCAAACAGAATTATGCATAATACTTGTCTCGCTTGCCCTATTGTTTTACATTCAGAGATGAAATCTCAGTCAGGTTGCATATTCTATCATCTTAAAGAAAATATTGTTACTTGTTCCTTGGTGTCATCTACAGCTCACTTAAAATAAAATTTCAGGGGCATTTTATATATATCCTCCTTAGTGCACATTTTAACTAAGGTTTATGGGCCTGCATCAGTAAAGATAATGAGGCACCTTGATACTGTTGACCTGTATGTACACAGTCCCAATTCAAGTGTTGTGCATCTGTTGCAAACATAACCTTGAAAAGCTTTTAAGTCTCCTGCGTGACAATTCCCAGGGTACCTGTCACACTACTTACAGTCAAGCTTGGCATTTGTATCTCAGGCTGAGGAAAGGGTTTGTTCTTACAAGGGGGTCCACTCATGTCTGCTGAATCTGGCCCTAAGCAAACTGCAGTAGGAACTAATTCTTTCACAGGCATGTGTTCAAAGAGCCATGGTTTGATGGAAGGGGCCAGTGTTTAAAGTGTGTTCAGCCCAACTGGAGAAAGAGATGTGTTGAATTTGCTGCTCATGCAGTTCAAATAGCCTTAAGAAAAATGGCATAAACATCAAGGACCTAACGAGGTGAAAAGAGTTCTTGGACTGAGATTAGGTTTTTCCATGAAGCAATATTAAAAATTCTTGGAGAAGAATAAGAACAAGTCAAGGGTGATACCTCCACCCTGAAGTGAAACTCCTCTGTCTGAGGAGCTAAAGGGCTGTGTTTGGGTGGACCCTGATCCACCATGTCTCATGCTGCTGCCTTGCTCCACACCCTCCTGCAATAGAGCCTGTCAGTGTGCCATCATGGCTCAAGAGATGGCACAGCTTCACAACCTGGCCATGAGACAGGGCTGTCAAGCACCATTTCTTCATCAAGTCAGGGAAGTCCAATTGGTCTTCAGGCCTAGAGGAGGATCTGACAGCTGCTAAATCTGCACACAGGCTTTGTGTATTATTGACTTTAAGCAGCTGAATATCCTGAAGTGATCCTCAGATCAGAAACTGGGCCTTTCATTTCCTAACCTGTACATTAGGGTGGGCAAACTGGGATGGTGATTGTC
>JANHFX010029485.1:2728-22688 GCA_027560015.1 Chloroceryle amazona | reverse complement strand
TGACTGGCGGGTGAGGGGGCGATAAGGTCCTTTCCGGTCCCCTGGCGTCGGCAGCCCCCGTTGTTCGGCGGTCTGCCGAATGTGTTGTCCGACAGTCCTCCCTTCTCTGTAAGGTGTGCCCGCGTCGGCCGGCGGTGCGGGGGAGCTGCTTTCTCCGCCGCGCTCCCCGCCTGCCCCGCCGCCTTCTGGCTGCGTGTCCAGCTACTCGTTTAATAGGTGTTAAAATTACTACTTCCCCGTTACACACCGCTCCGTAGAGCGGCAGCTCGTTCCTCAGTTTCCTATTGTGCTAGCGCAGATGGTGTAGAGCAGAGAACTCCGAGGCTGACACTCGGGCAGGAAAAAGAGAAACGAGAAAAAATCCAGGGTAATTGTGGCAAATCAATTCGCATAATGGCACAAATTACTGTCTTGGCACGGTATGAAAGGGCGAGGGAGAGCAGGAACTACTGAGGGAAGCTCGGCAGTTTAAATGTGTGCTACACGTTTACACGTATGTTTTTCAACAGTCTCAGAGGACTCGTGTGGCAATACACTGCCCGTGTGGCTCGGCAGTAAGCCAGATTGGCGATCCGAGCTTGCTTTGAAATGAGCCTCACCGATACTGTTTTTTGCTCTGCTTTTGTTTCTATCAGGTCAGTTGTGGTTTAGAATTACACTGAAAAAATCATGAATAGTGTCGGTGCCCCCATTTTGAAGAGAATGTTACAAAAATGTAGACCATGGAGAACAGAGCTACATCTGAAAAACACGGTGTACACCATAGGAATTTAAGTTGGCCAGTCTCTTTCTTGGGAAAAGATCTGTAGTTGGTTTAATTACTTTTCCAAGTACCTTTCAGTGGAATACAGAATTCTAGAGGATTATTTAATCCAGAAAAGACAGGAAGTAGAGGATCTAGTGGTTAATGACAGGCAGACAACAAACTAACCATAATTTTCAAAAGTCACAATAGTTAAGAGTTGACATAAACAACTTGGAATATTGTGGATGTTTTTCCTCTAGAAATCAGCTTATTAGATCTCTGTGCTTTCACAGAGGATGTGTTTTAAATCAAAATAAATTCCTGAGTTTTGTAACAGTAAATTCACAACTGGCCGGTCATTTGTATCTTGAGAAGGTAGTAGGGGCTCAGGAATGAAGTAACAGACAGCTTCAAGGGAGGGGAAGTACTTTCAAAGCAGATGTTTAATTTAAAGTTTATACCCTTTCAAAAATTTAAAGCTTTGTGAGTATGTTAAGTTACAAAAATACACACACTTTAGGGGAAGAAAAAATAATTGGTTTTGTTTGGGTTTTTTTTAAGATTATGTTTGCCTTGGGAGTATCTGCCATGAGAGTGTGTTTCTGGCATGTCAGAGTACAAAGAACAAATCTACTGCATCTTCATCATGGACTTTTTCCTCAGCTCCAGAAATCAATGTATATGTGTTTACATACAGTTATATTTTACTGTAATTAATTATCAACAAAAGTCTGTGTTGATTTAAAAAAATGAAAACTAGAACTGACATATTGTATAGAACTTCTTTCCATACCACCCCTGACTTTGAAAAGCGAGTACTTCCTGTATCTTCAGAAGTTTTTATGGAATGTGTTCTTTCATGTTCATTATCATGTTCAATGGATTTATAAACAGCTAATTTTGTTTAAAAATAACATTGGTTGTTCTCTCTGCTGAGATGGACATAATAAAATCTTACTCAGATTTGCTGGAATTTTTAGAAAGATGTGGAATTTCTTTCATACTTAAATTCAGTAGTGGTTTGCTCCATCATCTAAGTCTCAGCTCTTAGCAAAATAATGTAGCTTTCTTACAGAATTCTGAGTACTGATGGTATATGTATCAAATGGTATATAATCAATTTTTGCTTCATTCTTTCCCCAAATTTAAGAACATGTAAAGGTGTCTATGTTCTGCACTGTGAAAACTGAGTCCAGAGAGCGTTTAAGGAAAATACTTGAAGACAAGAAGTAAGGTAACTGTTTCCCCAATTCTACCCTTGCTAAAAATACCAACATTTTTAAATAATAAGGTTATTTATTCTGTGTTCTGTTAATTTCTTACTTATTTGCTAGGAGTGCCAGTGAGAATGTCCTGAAAATTCCAAACTGATTTTCCACAGGACACTGTACTTTGGATGATATAAATTGGAGACACTATTATTGGGCTGTGGAATGCACCTGCATTTTTTGGCCTAAAAATCTGTGTTTATTTTAAACCATACATGTTCCTGTGAAGTTGCTTTGAAAGAGCAGAAAATTGTTTATAAGTTGTATTCATAACGATCAAAGGAATAGAAGAAAACAAAACAGTAATCTGTTGAGCACGGAAATTGAAGTGCCAGAGATTATTACATTTCATTCCTTTTGCCTCCTGAGAAAAACTGTATGTATGAAGAATAGAAGAAGAGATTATGACATAATGAAGCCTACATCTTTTGGGTATATTAGTTTTGAGTAACACTGATATGCATAAAGAATAAAAGGGAAAAATCTGCCTTAAACTTTTATCACAAAAGGACAATGAAAATACTTTTAAATGTTCAAGATACTAAACTGAAAGGGGAGATAATTAGGAGGAATTATTCCATATTAATGCAACCAAGATTAAAAAAAGTCATGTGGAGAACTACCTGAATTCTTAAATTATAAAATCATAGAATAATTTTGGTTGGAAGAGACCTTTAAGATCATCAAGTCCAATCGTTAACCCAGTACTGCCATGTCAATTTGCATTTAGAGGTAAGCTGTGCAGACAGCAGTAGTACTAAACTGTTACAGAAAAATTGAAGAATATGTAGGTTCAGGAGGTTTTTTTTCACCAGAAGTTGTTGCTGCATCACCAAGATTGATTATAAACATACTTAAGTATGATTTTTTTTTATCTAATTTTATGTTCTTTGTCGTTTGCTTGCCTTGTCTCTTTTCTGACAAGTTGCCAAAAGGCTAAATAGCCTCTGCTTCTCAAAGGGCTACTTTTGCACTTTTCCTTCTCAAGTTTGATGATTCATTTTACTTAACGTTATTAATTATCTCTGGTATGATCAAATGATCACATTAATTTCAACTATATTCATCCTGCACAGATAAACTCCTGCTATCACCTCTGGATCCTCATGTCCTGGATCCTTAGGGATAAATCCCTAAACAAAACCCCATGATCTTGAGTTATGTATGTGCACACTACACATTTCCACAGCTGTTTGCTAGCTACATCTCTCAGTTCCATTCCCACTCTGACAGGTAGAGCACCACACCTCTGGAACCCTGTCCTGACTCCTGCCTCAGTTTTCTCTATTGTCACAAGACAACAGCTATACTGATTCAAACCATGTGCTTGTCTATTCCAGTATTCTTTCTCTGACAATGATTAGTAACAAATTTTGGGGAAGAAATTAGGGGAAAGCATATACTAAAACCTGTTAGCATATACTAAGTCACCCTAGTAAGCATTCTCCCAGCTGTCACTGATTTTGGTGAAGGAATTCATGCATCCACACAAGCTAGTAAAACTAACTTGCAACAGTTTATCTGAACAGTTGGGGTGGGGTTTTTTTTTGACAAGATGCAGTCTAACTAGAAGATTTAAATGGGAATAACCAGTCTGCCTTAAAGTCAGTGAAATTCTTTAAAAGACTTTTAAGTTAATATAGAATGACTGAAATCAGGCATTAGTGAAATATACAAAAAAGCCATCCAACTATTCAAGCTTTAAGTTGTGCAACAAATAAACATTCTAAATTAATGATAGAAATTATAACTGTTAGGAACTTTTGTGGTGGATCAATGACTGCCTTACTATTACTGATGGATCACTTTATATAAAAATGTAGAATGCTATATGTTCAAATAAGACTCTAAAATAGCATGATTTTCTCCATCTGTTCTGCTGCTTATTCCCAACAGTTTTTGCTTCATTGATACTTATTCTCTCCCACAATCAGAATTATTCATACCCATACATTTCCATTTATTTATTTTTTGTTATTCTTCAGAAGTCTTCTAGAAACAGAGCAGTCCTTGTCCTCCTTTTATAGACAGGTGACTTTTTAAGATTTAGGTGTATATTTTTGGTTTCTGTGAGGGTATAATTCTTCATCGTATTTGGAATAAGACAAGGCCCAAGCCTATAAAAGTAAAGTGCAGCATACTGTTTCTTAAATCAGTTTAAATGGTCTAATGACATTATGATAAATATACTGGATCTCATTTGTGACATTTTATGGCTTGTATAGGCAGACTAGATGTTTAAATGGAGTAGAAATTTATACTTTGTAATTTATAGTTATTGCCAGTAGTTATTGTTTATTGTCTCACCATGATTCAGAAATCAGTTATGATAGGATTTAAACAGGAGAGATGGTTATACCTGAGAATGTGTGTGAGCTGAAGATTAAAAATGTATTTGCTAGTTTCGGATTTTTTTAGTTTAGCATTTGACTCTGAACATGTTTAATTTGTAGCAGCTCATCAGTTCGTATAACTTGGGACCAATTCTTAGTGCGCTATCCTCATCTGAATACTGAGCTACCCAGTTATTTTATTGTCCCTACAAAAATATGGAGTAATCTATGACTTAAATGAGGAACAATCTCTGGAAATCAGCACATCTTAAACTGGCAGATGTAGACCGTATTTGTTGCTACCTAAATTGCTGCTTTGCTAGTCTTGTCAAACAAACTTCTCTTTAGTCTTAACCTAATATGTTTGTTAGGGTTTAATCAAAATTCTTTTTCCTTCTAGATACAGTGAATGCCAAGTTTTCTTAATTCAGGCATGTATTGTCAATAGTTGATATTACATTGGCTTACGGCATTGAAAGTGGATCTGATGTTTCAGTCTTTTAAAGAAATATTCTATAATTCTGTTAGACTGTAAGATGTTGTCTTAAACTGAACTATAAGAGAAATTATCAGTTTAATGCTCTCTTGTGTATTCTGTTTCTCGCTTTGATCTCAGAGCAGTCAGTCTGAAAGAGGATTTTTTCATTATACAGCCTTTAACATATTACCTGTACTTTTCTGTTAAATTACTTACTGTATATACCTTAAGTTTCTGAATTTCCTTTGAATGTGTTTAGATAAAGAGCTAAATTAAACATTATTATGAATGGACAGTTTTACATATTGTTTGTTTTGATTATTTTGTTGCATTTTCTTTGCTCTTCTGTCATGAAAGGTGTGTGAACTATCTGGTTTCTTCAAGAACATGGGCTTTTGTGCAGACATTACTTTAAATTTTGGAAGCAGGTGATATGATTATAAAGACAAATGTGTATTTGCATTGTGGTGGGCTTTTTAAAACATTGATAGATCACGTATATATATGCTTTCTTATATTTCAGAATAAAATTTAGTGAATATATCTTTTTATATGTATGTGTATGTGCATATGTATATAAACATATATAACTCATGCATATACATAGGTAGTATTACTCCTATATGAAGCTACCTCTTTATAAATCTGTATCATAGAGTTATGAGAAAATATTTGTCATCAGTAGCTTACTTAATGACTTTTATTTAGTCCATAACAAAGACTTACTTCCAAAAATACATTTAAAAAAAAGAAAGTGGAATTGACATGATGCAGCTTGCAATTACTTTTCTTGGCCCTGGAGAAAATCTTTATATTCATTTTAACTGTAGTCATTGTCAAAAGACCGAACACTAGTATTATTGGAGAGGAAAAACTCATTTTGAATTGGCATCAAAGTCTGTTTGTTTATTTTCCAATTTTTTTTAAAAATAATACTGTATTGATTTAGGAAAGAAATAATGTCCTCTACTGTCTTTTAAACATTTTAACTCAAGTTTGTAAGCCTGTATGATAAATGATTTTATGCGGTGTAATTTAACCATGAATGAGGAACAGTAACCTGCTCTAAGAGATAATGTGAATTTTGCAATAATTGATGCTGTCCATTGATTTAGGTTTCTTTCTGAAGGTAGGTACATGATTTTGAAATCAAGAGAAACCTTGCTACAGGCACAGCCATAAAATTGAGCATTTTCTAAATTCATAAGGAATAGTGTACCTGTAAGACTATGGAGCTATCCGCCTATGAGCCTGAAAGGCAGAATTAGTACTCCTTACATAGTAAGCAAAGTGTGTATTTTCTGACTTCTATGCCTACCCTCCCCCAGTCACTGGAAATAACATTCCTGTTAGACCTACAAAGCCATGCAGTCCCAGAATAGAAAGATAAATAATTGGAACAGAAATATACTCAGTTCAAGGTATTTATATTTACTCCCTTCACTCCTTATCCACATGAATAAAGTAGATGGTGATTTGATACTCTGTGATCAGGTCTAAATGGTTTTGAGTACTGTTTTGTTTATAGATGACTTGGTAGACTGTGATGTGAGTTTAAAGTGCCAGTACTGGCCAGGATTAAGACTAGCTTATTTATAGCTGATAATAGAGCATCAATAGCCAGTGAGGGTGTGAGAGTAAAGTACAGACTGGTAAGAGAAGTTTTGATGATGCACTTCAAACTGTTCACCATATGTGATGAGTCAGAATTTCTTCTTGGAATCAGCTGAGATTCAGAGAGCTTGAAGAAGTTAGCTTTGCAGTTCTGGAGTCAAAACCAAATGAAAATATAAAAGCATCATTATGATGATCTCAATTCATGAAGTATTTGATCTGGATTTTAAGGAGACCTATCAAAATATGAGTACACTATGTCTTGAGCAATTGACTCAGGAGATTTACAAAGCATTATGGAGTATCATCTAGATGATGAACTGAATGTACAAAGGAAGAGCTATTTTATGAACAATGAAAGCCTGAATAGTTATGTGTTAATTCAGCAATTATTTTGGTATATATGATGCAAATTCTACGTAACACATATACTTTACTTTGTATAACCCAAGCTTTATTCCTTCCTTTTGCCTTAAGTCTATTTGGAGTAACAGCAGAACCAAAAATGGAACATGTAGCAATTGTATAATTTTAACTACTTCTCTTCAGCAATTTGAATACAAATTACCGATATGCTAATTATATCATTAATGATCTGCAGATAATGCTAGTTGCTCTTCAGATATTAATTAGGCCAGAGCTTTGTGGCAGTTAATATTAGAACTGATTAATACTAGTTTAAATTGTTAATTTCTTTTAATTATAGATTTGCTTATGAAACAAACAGCTAGACCTTCTCCATCAGCCCTGTTAGTCTGCCATTTGAAAGGATTAAGTTTCTCTTAATCTCTACAAATTATTTTTCAATGTAGTTTGATTTGGCTATATCTTGTATCTTACCTTGCACCTAGACTAATTTTTTTCCTGAGCTCTTTATTAATCTATTACAGCTTTTCATCTAACTACATTAATGGCATTACTCTTTTAATTAGTTTTTGCAGTAACCCATTTGACTTGCCTGTCTTGGCTCAAGATAGTAAAAATTAATTGTAACATCTCAAACAAAACAATATGCATTATTCACAAGCTGCATTATTAAAAATACTGTAACAAGCAAGTTGCATGAAGCTGAGCACAATTGAAACTTCTCTAACCAGTTGCTGATCGATATAATCTGGACAGTATTTTGCAAGAGTATTTATTTGGAATATTCAACATCAATTTTTGAGAGATTATGAAACTGACTATAAATATGGGCCCAAACATAGGAATCTTAAGGGGAAACTCAAGTGATATGACAAGTTTTTAATAGAAATTTACATTTACAACCTTGTGTGTGTGTGTGTGAAGTTATTGAGGACTCAACTGCAAGGCAGCAGAATTGCTTAAACTTTTATTATTGTTTGGATATGAATACAGATAAATTGTTCACCTACCAAATTAGTGAATATGGTTGTTTGGAAGCCTATATCATAAATATGGAAAGTGCAATTACTGTGAAGTATGTTTGGGTGGATATGCTTCAAATTGCTGTATCATTTCCCAAGGGGACGGATGATTCTGGTGTAGGGTTTAAAGAAGGGAAGCTACTTTAGCTGTGTCAGCAACTGAATCTTGAGATGCAGCAAAGGTTCTGCATCAGCCGGAGTAACCAAGAGTTTTTCACATGTAATAACAAAATCTTTCATTATTTGTTGTCCATTGAATTCTGGGTTGCTTAAGCCTCCACTGTCTTAGAGACAAGAATAAGGAAAAAAACTGCATCTCTGTCTTTGCAGAGAATGTGATCAGAATGCCATTAGAATGACATGATTTAACTAGTGTGATCAATGTCAATCTTGAAGCATATTGAGTCAGAATTTTATTTACAAGACAAAGAGAAGCCCCATGATATGTTCTAGCCAGTTGATATGATAAATTATTAAATACTCTTCACAGCAGACAGGAATGGCAAATATTCTATTTTCTAGCCTTCACAAAGAAGAGAACTGAGGAGAAACCTTTCTTCATTGTTCTTTTGGATTTTTTTCCTTTAATGTATCCTTTTCTGTTAACAGTTTCTATCCCTCCTCCAAGATACTCAACACTAATTCCAGTAAAATCACAGAATCACAGAATAATTGTGGTTGGAAAGGACCTTGTAGATCAATGAGTCCAACCATACCTACAAGAATAAATAACACTTAAACCTGACCACTAACAAAAAACAACACACAAGCCCCCTGCATGCCTGTCCCTAGAGCATGTCGTGAAGCACCATGTCAACTCATTTCTTAAATATCTCCAGGGATGGTGACTCAACCACCTGCCTGGGCAGGCTGTTCCAGTGCCTCACCCCTCTGTAAGGAATTTTTTTCCTAATATCCAATCTAAACCTCTGATGCTGCAACTTCAGACCATTTCTTCTGGTTCTGTAATTAGTAACTAAGGAGAAGAGGCCAACACCCACCTCTCTACAACAACCTTTCAAGTAGTTGTAGAAGGCAATGAGGTCCCCCCTCAGCCTTCTCCAAACTAAACATACCCAGCTCCCTCAGCCTCTCCTCATACGACTTGTTTTCTGAGCCTCTCATGAGCTTGGTAGCTCTCCTCTGGACATGTTCCAACACCTTGATGTCTTTCCTATAATGAGGGGCCCAGAACTGAACACAGTACTCAAGATGAGGCCTCACAAGGGCTGAGTAAAAGGGCACCAATAACTTCCCTTCTCCTGCTGGCCACACTAATCCTGATACAAGCCAGGATCCTGTTGGCCTTCTTAGCCACTGGGCACACTGCTGGCTCAAGTCCAGCCAGCTGGCTACCAGCACCCCCAGGTCCTTTTCCAGTGGGCAGCTTTCCAGGCACTGATCCCCAAGCCTGTAGCACTGCTGGGGGTTGTTGTGACCAAAATGCAGGACCCAGCACTTGGCCTTTTTGTATCTCATACAGTTGGCCTCGGCGCATTGATCCAACCTGTCCAGGTCCCTCTGTAGAGCCTTCCTGCCCTCAAGCAGATCAACGCTCCCATACAATTTGGTGTCGTCTGCAAACTTACTGAGGGTGCTCTCAATCCCCACATCCAAGTTATCACTAAAGATGCCAAACAAGACTGGCCACAAAACTGATCCCTGAGGAACACCACTGGTGACCAGCAGCCAGCTGGATTTCACCGCATTAATCACAACTTTCTGGGAACAGCCATCCAGCCAGTTTTAAACCCAGCAAAGAATACATTTGTAAGTGATCTATCAATGATCTCTATGACAGAGAAGCCACCTCTTCCATACTTCTGAAAGTGCAGTTTTGTTAACTTGGACATTGCTGCAAAATTTTGTTAAATTCAAGTATACTAAAAATTTATCTTCTTCACTTCTTCCTATTAAGTGAAGAAGAAAAAATATGAAAAAGACATGTACTGAGACAGTACAATATATGTTTTTTCCACACTAAAGTTAATGTACATGGCAGGAGGTATCCTGCGACTTTATGTGGAAAAGTTAAAGTTAAGTCGCTTTTTCATTAAGAGCAAAAAAAGGTTCCATGCAACTGGCAAGGTGATTTTATAGTAAAGGACAGAGTGAATGAGGTGGATAGGACTGGGAGCCATGCAGGGGACAGAAAACAGCAAGAAAGCTGGAGGATGGTAGAGAGTCACTTGGTCTGAGAGAACGGCAGCACTGATAAGAGTTGGAAGAATGGAGAAGCTACAGTTTGCTAGACAGAGTGAAAGGATGTATACAGCAATAACTGATATGTAAGAACAGAGGAAAGGAGCCAAGAGACGTGGTTATTGGTTGTGGAGGTTGAAACAGAAACTATGCAAAGAGACCATGAAAAAATATGTTTCCTTATGATGCCTAATGTGAGTAACTTCAGGGAGTAATAAGATTCTCTTAAATAACCTTAAAGTTTATTTTTTACCTCATGTTGAAAGTACTGTAATTTCTTGTTAAATTGTATAGTCTATCACTGTGTATCTTGCTTTTAGGCCCACCATTTTCAACTGATCAGTTGAAAATATTTTTATCCCTCTGCCTAGTAAGTGGTATCTAATAACATTTAGAAGACTGAAGTAAGACTGGTCAATGAGTGGTGAGCAATTGCATTGTGCATCACTTCTTTTATATATTCTAATTATTTTTTATTATTACTAGCATTATTAGTTTTTTTTCTTCCTTTTTTATACCATTAAACTGTCCTTATGTCAATGCACAGGTTTTGCTTTTTCTTTTCTGATAACTCTCCCCTATCCCACTGGAGAGAAGTGAACAAGTTGCCAGCTGGAGTTAAACCACATCACCATTTTATCTCTATTTTTTCCTTTGTAGATGATGAAAACTTACTGTTTTCTTTATGTTTTTTAATGCTTTGGCTTGATTAAATTCCCTACCAATCATGATGAAAATTTTAATTTCATTTTTAAATTGAAGTTAATTTAGTACAGAAGAGCTGTTTTGAGAAAATTATAAAATGAAACCCTGCTTTGTTACTTTTACAGCTACAATTTTTAATTATATTTGTAATAAGTTTCACAAATAATTTTAGCTGACCTAAGCCTGACACTGTGAGGCTGCTTAGTGTTACTATTTTTATATTGTTACTAATGGGTTTACAATGTTTTGAACATTTAATATGTATACCTGTTTAACAAGTAAATGTTGTTAATGGCTGTTTTTTTTATAATTTTGTTATGTGCATGATTGTGATTGAAATAATTTAATTCTTTTGGAGCTTTTGAATTATGATTTTGATGTTGAAGTCCCAGTGATGTGGGAGGCATTCTATTCACTAGTGGATCCAGCAGAAGAAGTGATTTCACAGAAGAGAAATCAGCAGGTTTTGAGATAGATGATGTAGAGAACATAGAGAAATTTTAAAATAAATAAATAATAAATATCAAGACTTCGTAAGAGAAAAGAAGCATTTAATTATCTGTGTGAATCAGAAAAGGCTGCCAAGTTCAGTTCAGTGTCCATGTTAACACAATATTAGCAGAGAATCTGCCTTGCAATTATCAGCATCTTTCAACTGATCTGTGTTACAATCTGATTAACATGCATTCATAATAACTTAAGGAAATAGATAATTCAGAGGAATTTCTTGACAGGCTAGTATGGTAGAGCTTACTCTGCAGCAGACAGGACATAAATAGAATTGTAGAATCATAAAATTGTTTCAACTGAAAAAGACCTTTAAGACCATTGAGTCCAACCACTAACCTAACACTGTCAATCCCAACACTCAGCCATGTCCCTGAGAACTTCATCTGCATGTCTTTCAAATACCTCCAGGCATGGTCACTCCACCACCTCCATGGGCTGAGCTGAGAAGAGGGAAATGGACTGGGAATCCTGAGTAGCTCATATTTGAAAGGGGTATTCATAGTTCTAATGACTCCTTAGCTGGAAAGATGCATATTGCCACCCATATGTGCAAGGAAAGCCATTCACCTTAGGTCCTGTCTGTAAAATAGCAATTGTGATCAACATGTGATTTTAACTGTAACTTGGTTTTAACATTGTTGTCCATACATTAACATTAGTATAAACATATTTTAACATCATGTGTATCTTCATTCTCATGTGAATATTAGTATAAGAACTTAGGGATCCAAGACTTTCTCAAGCAGGTCCATGTCTTTCTTACACTGAGGGACAAATTTAGTCATATTCAGTAGGGAAACAATGATATGAGTGTACTGATGTATTCTTGGTGACCTGTGTTGCTAAGAAACACACTGCTGTTTTCTCAATTTATTAAATCCTTCTAAATGTTTTTACCAAAAGGTAGATTGCAATGCCTTATTCAGGCTTGGACATCTCAAATCCATTAACCATGAGGTGAAGCTATTATCTGCTTCTTTATGTACTTCAGCCTTGCTCCATCTATTCTAAAATCACTGAGACACCTCTCCATGAATATCTAATATAAAGTTACAGTTCATCAGGGGACAAAACAAAACTCTTCCTGTTTCTCCAGAGTTACCTCTCTCCTGGTCCTTCCCCTGATCCTGGCAATGTGTATGTTGTGATACTGGATGCCATCTTCAGCCCACTCTGTTTCAGAATCATTAGTACTGAATTTGCCCGGTGCAAAGTGGGTTAGAACACATGTGAGCACATAGTGCATTTTTGTTCAAATTAGCCTGTGCACACAACAAAATATTTTTAACAGCTTTTTGGTTTTAGATTAGATTAGTTGATAGGTCGTCAGGCAACAAATTTACCCTGTCAGCATTGTTTGAACAAATTTAAATCACTGAAGTAATTTTATAAAGGATTTATTCTCTACATTGCAGTACTGCCTAACTTTGATGTAGTATAAGGAATTATCTAGGGTTTTTTTGACTGTATAGGGTTTTTTTGACTCTACTTACTGAAGAGCATTTCTTAAAATAGAATCATAGAGTGTATTAGGCTGGAAGGGACATCTAGAGGTCATCTGGTCCAACCTCCCTACACAAGCAGGGACATTTCTACCTAGGGCAGGTTGGTCAGAGTCCCATCAAGCCTGACCTTGAATGATTCCAGGGATGGGGCCTCCACCACCTCTCTGGGCAGCCCATTCCAGTGATCTATTACACTCATATTAAACAACTTTTTTCTAAATAGCACCTTCCTTATTCATCTACATAACCAATACATTTATTTTATCTTGTTCCACCAATTATCTTTATTATTGTAAAATCTTTTTCCTGAAGTTTGAAAATCATATTATTCCATGTGTATTTTTCTAAAATATATTTGCAGTGTGTAGTTTGTCACTATCTTAGTTTTACATTCACCTTTAAACTTGACATGAAAGCTTTCTTTTCGGGCCCTCCATGAATGCTCCCTCCTTTCCTTTCTAAGCCAGCTGTTATTGCCCACTTGTTAAAATTTAAAATTACTTTTTTTTTTTTAACTTCTCTCATCTTTCCCACTTCATAAGAATGTGTGTAAATATTCAGTAAATCCTTTATATCCCATTTCATCTTATTATTGCTTTTGCTCTGCTAGTTTTTTTAAAAAAACATTCAGAAAGTAAAAAAAAAAAGTTACGTTGTTTCCATTTGTGTTGTCATTAGTAATATTTCCACTTTCCAAATTATTACTGCATTCTTTATATATGTTTCCTAGTTCTGTCTGTCTTCTCTTTCACAAGGTGATGATTAATTCTTACTTGCATATCACATGTAAATAACATGCCTTGAATAAATAACATCTTTAGACTGTGTGCTCACCAAGACAACAATTGTCATGTCTCCTGAGTTTCAGAAGTATCTATCCCATACAGGGAATGTCTTTGTAAGTAAGTAATACCAAAGTGCTTAATATTAGCACAAGAAATAGAATGTGTGGAAGGTTTTCACTGATTTTATTTTTATCCTACAATGACTTGTAGAAAATAGCATTGAATAATAGATTTTTAGCTGGGCTATACCCTAAACCTGGACATCACATGTGGCTCTGGATGCTGTGGCAACTGCAGCTGTGTTGTCAAGGAAACAGCCTTGTGCTCAGTAGGCAAAACCAATGAGGATTAAGCAAGGCTGTAATATAGCTAAGCCTCTGTGACCTTATCAGGGATCAACAAGATCTGTCTGTTCTTCACTGTGCAGGTGTCTCTTAGGAGTGAGGGTGATATGCTCAGGCAAAAACATACTGCAATATACCTGACTTAAATATCAGACCTGGATCTACTTGGATTCACTTCTAACAAGTGAATGCATTTCCCAGTTAGATGGATTAAAAGACTCCGTTTGTGTAAGTAAAATATTTATATAAAATAAATCATAAGAAAGAAAATAATGTGACATGTTTTTCTGTAAACTGTGAAATGAGGAAGACATAATTGACATGTGGTAAACTCTTTAAGTCTTTTTGATCTTTATTGTAGCTTTATAATCCAGGATAAATTTCACAAACAATTATGACACTGTAAAAAAATATATTAATTTCCCAATTATAAGAAACAAAGTTTATAAAACACTGAGATGCAGAATAGTTGTCAACAGTTTCAAGCATGTTGTTCTTCATTAGTAAAAACAATTAATGCATGTGTCACTGGAGTAAACTCACATTCCAACATACACGTGTTATTTCATCCCAGTTTTCTGTATACACAAAAGAATCAAGATCCAAATGGAACTGAGGAAAAAGGGGGAAATGCCTAATTGTTTTTCACTGAGTGAGGAAGTTGAGCAAGTTGTTTAGGATGCTGTCAGAAGTTAATTGTTTTCTACTAACATTTCAAAGCATTTTTCCTTTTAGTTTTTAAGCAAAATAGAATATTACACTTAGTTGAAGCTTCATAATAAATAAGAATGAATGAATGAATGAATGAATGAATGAGCAACTAAGTTTTACATGCTTTGGCCAAATCTCTAGAGTTTACCATGCTTTTCTTATTTATATTGTCAATATCATCAAAAGTGATTAAATGTCTTTCTTAACTAGTCATGTGTTTTAGTTGTTAATCCGTATGTATTAACCATGTTTCAGTATCTCTTGTGGTGTTACATGCCCTAAAAAAACCAAAACAAAATCACCCCCCCCCCCCAAAAAAAAAAAACAAAAACAACTAAAAATCAGTCTAATTGTGACTAATTCCCGATGAAACTTTTCCAATTGTGATAATGTCCCATGTCAGGGGGGAGGGAGGAACTGAAAATTGTGAAATAAGACACATCTGATTATCATTGTGGTTTTGCCTGTAGTATTATCTTGTGATGCATTTTATTTCTTGGTGGTTTTTTGTTGGTTTTTTTTTTTTATTTTTCCCTGCAGAGGTTAATCTCAATTTGTCAAACCAATGGATTTTGCCAGATTTTTTTCTTTTCTGGTTTTCCACTCCTTTTTTTTTCCGTGTGTTTGCATTTCTTTCATTTTTTATATCTGAATATTTAAAATATTTTTTTTTACAGTTTCATCTAAGTCACTCAATAATTCTGTGTATAAGATATTCCCTTATTAAAGAGATCTCAGACTTTTGCAGCATGGTTAAGGCCATTATACAAAACTTAATATTTACCTGATTTCATGGCTTCATTTCTGAGAGTTGCCACTCTCCTGTTGAGATTTTCTATCAGAACATTAGGGGAAGAAATGAAGCAAAGAGGACAGAGAAGGCTTGGCCACTACTGTGAGCTGAATATCATGTTAGTCTTCTTAACTATGTAAAAAAAAATAAAATGCACAAAAGTTAGACATGAGACCATATTCAATGCTTAAATATTTAATGCTTAAATATTCAAGAGTATAACATCATCGAAGTTTTTAGAATACACGCAGCAGTTAGCTTAAAATACTATGACTCAAGTCCTTAGAGAAAAGTCCACTGTGATTCAAATATGCCTAGAGAAAAAGTAAAATTAAAAATACAAGGATTAGGAATTGTGTTGTGCCTTCTCAGAAGTTTCCATTCCTATTCCATCTTTCCTTATTAATTTCTTAGTTTCAATTTTCAGATGGTTTTGTACTACTATCATATTTAGTCTCCTTAGTATCACATGTGATTTCACCTTTACATTCTTGTTTATTCCTTATGCTTCTAATAGTTATTTTGAAGGTCAGATACATAGGTTGATACTTTTCATAATTTATTGTCCACAACTTGACTTTTTTTCCCTCCTTGCTTTTTTCCTAATTTTGAACAAATGAATCTTTCTTTATTCTCTCTTTGTCAATCTTCTATCTGTAGCTTTATGGTCATTTTTGTTTGCTTTTCAGTAACTAAAATCCAAGTTTTTGTTAGATAGTCTGGATTCTATAAGGAGTTTGATGTGAATTAAATTGAATATTTATTCTTGAGCTCACTAATATGAATGACCTTGACAAGCAATCACTAAAATAGGGAGCACCAAGTAAAATCCAATTTTTCCTTAAACCAACTAACTGCTTTATCAGTGTGCCAGTAAATTACTGCAAGTTATTTACTACCCCACCACTTTCTGAGATAATCTGCAGTTCTGAACAATATGCAGAGCAGCAGCTGTCTTTCTCTCCAGTTGGGTTATTTGTGAACAAATAGGCAGATCAGCCATTCCCTACACATGGAATGAGATAGATGAGATGCATCCAGGACATGTGATCCCTCCTGTGCACGTGCGGTGCAATTTATCTGTGTGTGCATACCAAGTCTAAGGTATTTCTGATGCTGTAGATTTACAGCATGCCATCTGTGCATGTCCCATGTAGCAATATGCTGTCACCCATGAGTTTTAAGTCAATGACTGTCAGCCACAGTAGCTCCCTGTGAACAAAACAACTAAAGACATTTGTTGTAATAGGTAGCAATAGACAATTCTAGCTGAAATCGAGGGCACTGTTCTAACAACTAGCTAGAGGTACCTCATGATTTTGCAAACTGCATGTCCTGTTTTCCTGAAACTAATTGACATTTATCATACAGAAAAATTATGTAAAATGTTTACAGAAATATTTTTATATTCCTCTGCATACTTGAATGCATTTTGGGTTTGTTGTTTCCTCCTTTAGTACTTATATTACTTTTTGTATACAAATGTATCTATACTCTTTTACAATATTTATATATTACTCTTTTGTATACAAAAATAATCAACCAAATAGAACAATAGCCAGTGATGAGCTTTAAGATCTATGGATATTTTTAAAGAATCTGTTCACTGTGAGTGTGCTTTCGCTTAAGTGAGTATGGTTTACATACTGATTTTCAATTTACAACCCAGTTTAAACTTAGATGGAGAACCAATCCAAAACTTCAATTGTAAGACCGTTAACACTATGTTTGAATCCATATCCCTCTTAAGTTCAAATTTTTTGACAGAAGCTGTGTAATACTTGCCAGCGATGCACAACTAATTACCTCATTATTTTATTTTCATACACCTTTCCAAACTATTTACTGAAACAACACAAAAGATGCATATTTTACTTTTTTACATTTTATTTGAAGCACCAGTGTTTCACTTTAATGGTTTAGTCGTGATAGAATCAAAGCCAGAAAATTATGAATAGAAAAATTGAGAAAACAGGTTGAACCATTTGTCCTGTTAACAGACTTTAAGGTTGGCTGGGAAAAACAAAGACAGGATCATTTGGATTACCAGTTCTGCTTTTTAAGGCTATTAACAGGCCCATATCCAAGAAGATGATTATTTCAGTGCTTGTTGCTTAGGATTTATACCGAGGCATATGGTTGCTAGCACGAAACCATTGTGCTTTCTTAGGAGGTATTTAAGTCTTTTCAGACACAAGAACACAGAAATGGGTACTGGATCAAAGATGTTCTTAATTTTCTGATATTCAGCCTATGATTGGAGTTGATAACCCATTCTTAAGAGAAAAAGTCAAGAATCTACTGCATTTACAAAATAATCAGCTTAATAACATTTTCATGTTAGGTTCTCCTTCTGCTTGTGAGGTTTGATTTATATGTGAAGACTCTTTTCTGTTGAGTTGGATAGAGAAAATGGAGGAAAGACAAAAGTTACTTCTTAATTCTGCTGGGTAAAAGAGAACAGTAGGAAAGATGGAAAGACAGAGACCCATAGATTGGCAATGGCACAAATAGCTGAGTGTCCTCTGAACAGTCAGTATTTGATGGATACTGCCTAAACAATAATGATGAAATTGGATAAAATTCAGGATACAGTTTCAGGGAGTGGATATGATCATGTCTGTCATGAATGTGGTGAGAACCTTGGATATATCATAACAGGAAATAAGAGGCTTTCAGATTACTAACTTATGTTCATTACATTTCTTCATACACAGCTTATTAGGTAAAAGTGATGAGGCCTGTGTGATATCTGAAGAGCTCTGTGTTCAACCCCTGATAGTAAATAACAAAAGAATGACAAAGTTGACAAAAAGAGGCTTCAAGCATTTCTTTTTATCAATGTTGAATTACAGGGTTTTGGTTTATGAGTAATAGCAGACCAGTTTATTTTCTTTGCATCATTTATTGTTTTATAAGACCACATAGTCATCTACTTTATAAAATAGTGTCCAGGATTTTTTTTTCCTTTTGTATGGTATTTTTTTCTATACATATCCTTATATTTTTAACATTATATTTATAATTCCTGTCTGAACTTCGGTTATTTTTGTATTCTTCCTGTTTTCTTCTTTTTTGATATGTGATCCTTAGAACTGAAATTGGTATTGTTTGCATGTCTTTGATTTCTCTAGTGCATATTAACACTGGTAATATTCTCTTCCATTCTAGTTCTTATGCCTTGTTTTTGCTTAAACTTTAGAACAACTTCAGGTATTGAGAAGAGGGGTTTCTTTCTTAGTAGGTTTCTTCCTTAGTAGGTGCATTTGATTGCATCTGATGTATATGTGCAAGTAGGTTTTGGTTTTTTTTTATTTTAATGTCCATTGGGTTTGTAGTTATCAGGGAAATTGTATTTTATAATGTGATTTTCAAAGTGGAAATTAAGTCCGTCCTTGTTTTCTGGATTGTAGAGCAGAGCTCTGGTACAGAGCACAGACAGCTTGCATATGTCATACACTGGAACTTGTGGAGGTAGAACTTGAGCTTTTTGCTGTTAGCTCACTTGTTTCCCCCAGTTTATTCCTCTTTGCTTGAGATAAGAAAATAGACTATATTATTCTCTCTCACACACACTGTATTTTTTTTTTTCTTTTTGAGAACTTCTGTTTTGTGAGTTGAGGTTACAAACTCCCTATATGTAAGAGCAGATAAGAGTATTTAACAGAGTAATGTGTTGTCTGGACAACCAGAATCACAGCTAGGCAGGCAGATGTTCTTTCATCCAGTGGTCCATTCAGTCAGCTGGCTGGTATGTTCTTGAGTGTTCAGGACTGTGGGTTTACTGGACCGCAGGCCTCTTCTTGAGCAATGTTGAATTACTTAGTCTGTGGTATTGGGTCATTTTATACTTCTCACACTGTTTAGCAGATGACATTCATGAACTGCAGGTTAAATGTTCCGCTTGAACATTTTCCAGGAATTTTCAACTTGCTTATCTTTTAAACCTTCTAAAAATATAGTCATATGCAAGGTTCAGCAGAACTTAACAGAAAAAAACTAACTACTTGCATATTTTTCATTGTACTAGACACAAGCCATGTTTACCTTCCTTCTGCATCTTAAAGATATTCCTTTAAATGCATAAACCTTTACTATATAATTTGGCATATCAACTCTGATGCATCATATTTTCTAAACAAGGTTCTATTTAAATACCCATCACTTCACTGGCATTCTGGCAACTCCAGAAATTTGCAGGAGTTTTTAAAATAAATAATCCATTTTATTACGTTGTTATAATGTTATGTTGTGTTTTGTTTTGTATTGCTTTGTTTTAATACTAGTGTTCATGTCGTGGTTTAGGGTCAGGGCAGCCCCTAAGACCCAACAGATGCTCTCTATTAGCCCTCCTCCCTCCCCAAAGGGGAAGAGAAAAGAAATAAGGAAGAGAGACTTAGTGATTAGAAAAGGAAACTAGAACAGCTTTAATGATTAATAATAATAATATCGAATATGTACAAATATATATAAAACCAGTACTGAACCCAACTCCCCCTGATGGTAATTACCTCACCGTCACCACTGATGTTGTGGAGGAGGCACCGGGGGTCCCAGACAGGGCCCCGCAGCAGACGGG